>JASDQU010100294.1:64749-76098 GCA_032191745.1 Picea mariana | reverse complement strand
ATCTAACTATCTATCCTATCTTATCTAGGATCACATTAATAGAACCAATTTGATATGAAATATGAGGAAGGTACATATAAAAAGGAAAATAGACTACGCCTATCATCAACACCAAATCCAACTTTTTAGTACAATATATGATAATAAAACATGGACATGCTAATCAAGAAAATTCTCTTACACCATGACATTCACAAGACACAACATTTATCTTCACAAGAAATGAAGAAGTGATTTATGAGAGGTGAATGATGAGATTAGTCCACAAACATTAACAATTTACAAGAGCATAGAAACATGATCCAAATAAGGCCTCTTTACACACACACACACACGAAGATCACTTCAATTACAGATAAAAACAGATGCTTCACATCAAAAGCATTAGATATATATCAAAGAAAGATATGCAAGGAGTAAGGAGAATATTCTACCTCTACCATTTACACAATAACCCAATCTTTCTTTGAGTATCGAGGATAGCTTACCTATCTTGAGAATTATATCCAACAAGCTAGATTAGTGTATGATAACAAATGTGAACATAGTTATCAAAAGAATGTTGATTTTCCACAACATTTTCAAGATACAATATTATACAAACTTGCAAGAAATCGAGAAAATGGTGAATGGCAATAATATTCAACAATCGTTAATAAATTCACAAAATTATAATACATAAGCTAATAATGTCACTCTATTCAACATATGAAGATAGTGTACATTGTCAAAAGAGATACCTTTTGCAATAATGCAAGGACCTTTTTTTTATAGAAAATTAATGACTTTTGGCCTTTTACCTTGCTCGACTCTTCGATTTCTATGTTCATAACTCTTGGCCTTGTAATTCTATTTGTCTAATTAACTCTACAACTTTTCCCTCATTCAAAAGAAAAGAACTATACATATTTTACAATAATAATATAAAAATTATATTTCTTAACCGAAACATTCTTTCTCCCGCATTGTCCTTTTGTACAATCTAACTACAATCAAGTGTTTGAGCTTGAAAAGTTTCATGTCCCGAATGAAAACAATTGTCTCTTCATTCTCCTTGATTTATCCTTTTGTGAGCTTGAAAAGTTTCAAGCGAGAACTTGGATGTGAAGGCCTCCTCTTTCATATTTTGGATGGAAATGGCATGTCTCTTCATTCTCCCTGATTTCTCCTTTTGCGAGCTTCCTTGTATTGATGATATTTTGTCTCTCACTCACATATTCTATAAACCAAATATATATGTGAGTGAGAGACCAAATATCATCAAAACAAGGAAGCTCGCAAAAGGAGAATATGTGAGTGAGAGACCAAATATCATCAAAACAAGAAAGCTCCTATTTTTTTTTCACATATATATTTGTCTTATAGATTTTTTTTTTTTTTATTTGACTTATTTTAATGCTTCTTTATGAAGTTTCTTGTAAACTTCTCCTTTAGTTTGATAGCTTGAAGTCAATGATAAAAATATGTGTTTTACAACCTTAAACCATGTTGTTTAACACGTATGCATCCATGTTATCTTAGCTCCAAGTTGTTGTTCCTCCACTTATTCAAAATCTACAAATTAACATGAAACATCTTCGAAATATGTTTACAAAACAATACAAATTTACAAACGATTTGCCTTTTGCATATTCACATATAAAGAAAATGAGAGTTTGTTTGAAAGTTGCAAGTATGTAATATTGATGAAGAATAATATTTATGAAGCATAGSCATTAATAAACTTGAGATCAAAACATARAGATCTTTTAAAAATTTCTCTTRAARTCTACGATTAAAAAAAATAATAAGCACGATTTCTTAAAAATGACAACTTTATAAGTTGGTTAAAAACATGCATAAATTGTACACAACCATAAAGGTTTTATTGTAAAACATCAATAATTCAAAGCATAAACATAAATAATCATTTCTTAAAAATGACAAGCTTATAAGTTTGTCAAAAACATGCATAAACTCTACACAACCATGAAGGATTTATTGTAAAACATAAATAATTCAAGGCATAAGCATAAATAATCATGAGGATGAGGAATTCAATGAATTTATGCACAAGCATAAAAGGTTACAAACATGAAAGCTTCAAGTATGAAGGATTACAAGCATGAAAACTCCAATGCATTTATGCATAACATGAAGGGTTTAGTACACTTTACGAATAATTCAATGCATGTATGCATGACATATGAATGATCCAGATCAATGATGGATTATTTATTAAACTCAATGATCATTTTTTCAATTCCCAATGCATCAAATAATTAAGTAGAATTTCATATAAGAAGTGCAATAAAATCATGTCATTAATTTTTGGAATGCATTTTCATTAAATGTTCTTGCCATGTTTGTTAGATTGTGAGTTCCTTAACAATTACAAAGTCCAAGATTATTTTCTTATGATTTGTTATCCTTATCTACTAATTAAGTGTTGTCATTACCCACTAATGAGTTGTCATTGAGATCTAGATCTAGAGGCAATTAGATACTTGTACTATAATTGATATCATTGGATGAATACAAGTGTTGAATATGACTTAAATCCTTTTCCACCAAGTTATTGTGTAATATTACAGATATAAAAAAGTATGCAGAACATAAATAAATAGCTAGAAAAGGCAGATGAACATCAATATAATCAAAACAACACCACAATAATACCAAAATGATACCAGAAGAACACCAAAAAGAGCACTTTGATTACTAAGAGCAATGTTCACTTGCCTCTTCGAGGGGGAAACCTCCAGCAGAGCATAGCTCTATTACAATAATATCCAAGACAAAAGTTCTCATACCCTCGACTCCTATTTATACTAAATATGTCTATCAAAAGAACCATATAGAGGAAGATCCTTCTAGAAGAGGAAACTTCTATTAGGTCTTCTTACATTGGACTTATTCTTTCTTATTTCTAGGCCTTATTAATATTGACCTTTATTACATGGAAATATATTATTCTACCTATGTGAGGGGTTAGGTCCCTAACATGCCCTCCCCCTTAAAAACAACCTTGTCCTCAAGGCTTGAGATGGGGAAATTGCTGCAGAATGGTAGTTGTTCCCAAGTGGCATCTTCTAGAGTTGTATCTTTCCACTGGACTAACACTTCCTTGATGGTTCGTTGACGTAGACGACGCTCACGTTGGTCCAAAATTGCTTGTGGATGTAGCCAAATGGAGCCTTCTTTGTCCAACTGGCGAAGGGTGGTTTGGTTTTGGCAGTTAGTTCTAATCACCTTCTTTAAGAAGGAAACATGAAAAACAAGATGGAGCTTAGAATGATTGGGAAAAGATAACTGATAGGCCACATGTCCCACACGCTTGAGAACCGTATAAGGACCATAAAATTTGGGTGCTAGTTTCTCACACTGGTCAGCCTTGAGGGAATTTTGCTTGTGAGGTTGCAGTCGAAGAAACACCTGATCCCCTTCTACAAATTGACATTCATAGTGACCTTGATCTGCTTGTTGCTTCATACGATTCTGGTCCATGACCAACTTCTCTTTGAGGGTATGAGTAATAGCCTCTCGAACTATAAGCATTTGGTCAACCAACTCGACCTTCGAGACACTTGGAAAATATGAGAGAACTGAAGGTGGCTTTTGTCCATATACCACTTCAAAAGGAGTAATGCAGGTAGATGTATGGTATGAAGTGTTGTACCACCATTCAACTAGTGGTAACTATTGAGCCCACTGATGCTGCCTTTCTGATGCAAAACACCTCAAATATGTTTCCAAACATTTGTTGACAACTTTAGTTTGGTCATCAGTCTGGGGATGATAAGCTGTGCTGAGATGCAATTGGGTGCCTTGTAGCTTGAACAGTTATTTCCAAAAATTGCTGGTGAAATTTGGGTCGCAATCAGAAACAATAGAATGTGACATGCCATGAAGCGTGAAGACCTGATCCATGAAAAGTTGAGCCACAATGGATGTTGTAAATGGGTGTTGAAGAGAACAGAAATCAGCATACTTGGAAACACGATCAACTACCACCATAATGACTGACTTATTGCCCGATTTAGGTAAGACGATAATAAAATCCATAGAGATATCTCGCCAAATAGCAGGTGGAATCGGAAGCAGTTGGAGTGTGCCCAGAGATTTGATTGTTTCTCCCTTGTTTCATTGACACACATCACATTCAACCACATAATTACGAATGTCCTATTTCACACCATCCCAGAAAAAAGAACATTTGACCCGGTCATAGGTTTTGGTAAACCCGACGTGCCCAGCTGTGGGTGTAGCATGAAGCTCAGAAAGTACCGTGGATTTAAGTTTTGACTTAAATAAAAACGACCTTTGTGTCGAAGCTCCTCATTGAGCCAAGAGTACCCTAGGGAAACTGGAGAATTGGACTGCAATTGTTGTATCAGATGCAAACTTTTGGGATCGTGTAGCCATTCCTGGCGAACATCTTGTTGCCAATATAGGACAATGAAGGAGAGAGAAAAAAGGGACCCTTCATCTTCATATTTTTGGGAAAGTGCATTAGCAACCACATTGTCTTTTCTTTCTTGTAAATGATCTCATAATCATATCCAAAGAGCTTAGTCACCTATTTATGTTGCTCGGGGGAGGAAAGGCATTGTTCCAGAAAATACTTAAGGCTTTGATGATCTGTCTTAATTTGGAAGCGTTTCCCCAATAAATAAGGGTGCCAAAGATCCACGGCATGCAGAATAGACAACATTTACTTTTCATAGATTGATTTGCCCAAATTTCTCTCAGAAAGTTGTTTGTTGGTAAAGGCCAAAGGCCGACCCTCTTTCATAAGGACAACGCCAATTCCTTTCCTAGAAGCATCACATTCTAGGACAAAGGTCTTTGTGAAATTAGGAAGGGCCAGGAATAGAGTGGTGCACATGGCCATCTTCAAGGTTTGAAAATCCTAAGCAGCTGTTGGAGTCCAACTGAAAGAATTATTTTTAAGGAGTGCAGTGAGAGGTGCCACAATATTTCCATAATTCTTAACAAACTTGCGATAATAACATGGTAAACCCAGAAATCCCCGCAATATTTTGAGAGTCTTTGGGTGAGCCCAATCTTGCATATCTTCAATCTTTTTAGGATCCACCTTGACATTGGCCTTTCCCACAAGATTACCCAAGTACTCTACTTCTGAGGCACCAAAAGCATATTTAGATTGTTTGAGGAAACGTTGGTGCTGAGAAAGTAGATGGAGAACTCGATACACATGAGCAAGATGGTATGTCCATGTTTTGTTATAGATGAGGATATTATCAAAGAAGACTAACAAAAAATGTGGAAGAAAAGGACGGAAGACATGTTTCATGAGGCTTTGGAAAGTGGAGGGAGCATTACACAAGGAAAAGAGCATGACAAAAAACTCATAGTGGCCCTCATGATTTCTAAAGGCAGTCTTAGGAATGTCTACCTCTTTCATATAGATCCAGTGGTAGCCCAAACAAAGATCAATTTTAGTAAAGAAATGGGCACCACTCAATTCATCCAAGAGGTCATCAATGACAGGAATGGGAAATTTGTCTTTAATGGTGAGTTTTTTGAGGGCGCAAAAGTCAGGACACATGCGCCAAGAACCTTCTTTTATAAGGACCATGACCACAGGAGAAGAGTAGGGGCTCGTACTAGTGTGGATAACACATGCATTGAGCAGTTCTTGAAACATTTTCTCAATTTCATTTTTTTTGGCAAAGGGGTGACAATAGGGACAAATATTAGGGGGAAGGATTCATGGAACAAGTGGAATGGAATGATCATGAACACCACGGGAAGGAGGGAGTCCCTAGGGAGTGGGAAAAACCACTTGATGTTTAGAGAGGATGGATTGGAGGTCCTGCGGCACAGAGGGTATCTTAGTGGCTTGGATGGCATGGACTTGGGAAATAATTCCAGAATCACCTTTTTTTAGCAGATTTTCCATGCGATGGGAACTAATGATCTCCGGGGAACCGAAAATGATGCCTTGGAACTTATATTGTTGGCCCTCCATGAGAATGGGACCCAAAGTCCTTAGCCATTCTGCACCCAACACAATGTCACAACTGCCTAGGTCGATGGCAAACATATGAGATTTCATATGGTAGTCACCAATTTGGATACACACATTTTCACAACGCCCTCCACATTTCATGGACCCACCATTGGAAATCATGATTTCGAAATTATTGAATGCACAGATATAGCAATTAGTTTCTTGGCAAGTGCGGCGATGAATAAAATTATGGGTGCTTCCACTATCAACAAGAATGATGACCTTCCTATGCTTGATGTAACCAATTAGCTTGAGGTTTTGGGGAGCAGTGAAGCCAGTGAGAGCATTTAGGGAAATGACCGGTTCTACTTTGGGAGGTTCTAAGGGAGGGGTTATGTCAGTGGGTTCAGGTGACACAAACACAAGGGGATCCTCAACATCCTCTTCCGAAACATCCTCCGAGGTGGCCATAAAAAGCTTTTGTTCCTTACACTTGTGTCCTAGAAAATATTTGTCATCACAATTATAACAAAGGCCTTTGAGTTGGCGTTCAACCATTTTGGCCCTGGTCAATTTCTGGATCTTTAGTGGAGTAGAAGGAGGAGTGGGAGTGTCTGGTTTAGTGTGAGGAATAAAGGAGGGTTTATGGTTTTGAGAAGAGACAACATGTTGTGATTCCTTAGCTCTTTTAGTATATTCCACCCAAATTTGAGGCCAAGCCATGAGGAAATGAGCACAAATTTCATCATTGAGGCCACTGATAAAACATTCTCGGAAAAAAGCATCAGACATGTCATCTGTCCGAAAATCCAGTTGCTCAAAAGAAGTTATAAAGTCTTCCACTGTCCCAGATTATTTTAACTTTTTCAAATGGCCTAAATGGTTGGTGTCAGTTTCAAAGCGTTCATAAAGCTCTGCCACAAAGTGTGTCCAAGCCACATACCCTTGGCAGGCATTTTTTCTCCATTGCCACCATTGCCAACTTTCTTGATCTAGATGGAGAACACCATACCGGAGTTTGGCCAACTCATCTGTGGTGAGTGTGAGCTGCTCCCAGATATTCTCAATCTCTTTCTGATATTGATCGATTGCCTGAACAATCTGATCAATCTTTTTTGCTGCTGTGAGTTCATCCCCCTACGCGGCATGTGGAATATTCTCGTAAGTTCCAGCCACTTTCTGCTCCAATCCTTTTCTGCACTCCCTTTCCTCCTAGGTCTCGAACTTAGCCTACTTGTAGACTATTTCCAGCATGTCCTGCTTCTATGTTGCTCATTGTAATTCAACTAAGTTATTGTGTGCATGAGACTGTACCTCATGGTTTATGCTAACCTGTAACTTGTGTAGATCCTTGGATGACATCCGTGTCAACACCAATTGGATTTGAGCTAAGTATTTTAGGGGTGTCTTCCCCACGATATCGTCCATGTGTAGCATACTTTGTGTGATGTGGAATGTTATGTTCGGCTGCAATAATGGGTGGACTAGATCTTGTTCTTCTACTTCCATTATTTCTTATGTCTATGATGTTGATGGCCTTGTTCTCATGATACTAGCTGTTGTGTGTGCTTCCCCTATTTGCTTGAGGAACTGCCACATGTCTTCCAGCTCCTCTTGAATCCTATCCCTATGGTGTGCAGCATGGTCGAAGTCCTCGAATAGACAATCCTGGACCATTCGGTCTATCATTTCCCCATCATCATCCGTGATTGTATATTCCATAGGCGGTCTTTGCACCTTCGTTTTTTTATGTGTGCCCCCCATCTGAGTAGCTGGTCTCTTATTCCCACCTGGTTCCTGGGGATTGGGACTTGTTGTGCTCCCTTGCATGGCCTCAGTCTGTTTCTATTTCTCTTTGGCCAACTGTGTATTGCCCTTCTTCCCCTTCTGGGTCTCTTTCTTTGATGTGCCTTCATTTGTTTGTGTTGTTGTTGTCTGGACCGTCCTTCGTTTCTTGGGCACTTGGATTTCTGGAGGCTGTGTTTCTCCCTGCCCTGCCTCTTCTTCCGTTGTCCTTTTCGGCAAGTCCTGGGTGAGGACTGGAATCCTCCATTCATCTTCTCAGTCTTTGATCACCATGTCGATGTCACCCTCTGTGATATAGTAGCGCATTTGTATCCACTTCTTATTGGGATCCTTGTGAGCCTGTATCCACATCATGTGTCGTGTGACCTTGAAGTTGGAAATGTTCCTATATCGTGCGACGACCTATGGTGTGATTCTCCAAATGTTGTTGATGGCCTCCTGCAAATTGTGTAGGTATCCTTCAAATATGGACCCATTCTCCCTCTTATGCCTGACATCCAATGTGGCTCTGATCAATATCTTTCTCCCTGATTAGGTGTGGGTCTTATAAGGAAAGTTACATACATCGGTTTCCTCCATCCCATAAAGTTTATTAATGTGATTAGCCATGAATAGAGAAAATATATTTCGAGATCTTGTGCATCCTTGCAGTCATCCAGGAACAAGTTCAAGAGATATGGTTCCCATCTTACTGTGGTGCCCTCGGCGCATTGAGCTGCAACTGCGACAACTCCAGCTGGAACTTCCTCCCTACGACATTTTCTTAGCAGCTTACATGCTAATATTTTTGTGCCCATATGTGTTGTGAAATCATTGATCCGCTTGATGATGATGCCTAATGTCCCCCTATAGGTACTGTATTTTTTCTTCATCTCATCTGCAAGTGATTTTTCTTTCGACTTATCATCGAGGAACTGCGCAGGATCCATGCCCCAGGATGGTAACCCTATTATTTTCGCAATAAGCTCAACGTCTATTGAGATGAGCTTATCCAACCATATGTCCCCTCCATGTGTGACTACTAACAGTTGTTTGACGCACGTGGTTGTGTACTGACCTCTGCCAAAATGTGGTAGGTCCAACAGACCTAAAATTTTTGTTTTCTCCAACCTAGTTGCCCATCTGAGTGGCTGATCAATTGGTTCCCCAACCAGATTTGTGCCCACCGCCTCTAATTATACCCTCTTGGCAAGTTCCAGAAACTTGTCTGTGTTTGCTACATTGTGGTCCGAGTATTTTAGTTTCCCTATGTGACCCATTAGGTCTGGTTTCACCTGTACCCCATCTGGTATACACGGTAGGATGATTTCTGCGATAGGTTTCTTGCGATGTGACATGGGTACCTGCTTCTTGTTTTTCTTCAGTGGTGGTGGCTGGCTTGAATTTCCAGCGGCTTCTAGTTGTTCCTTAGAATACCATTTTGGCTGACCTGTGACATCTTCTATTGTTCCTTCTGACAGGTGGTCTGAGATAGTGGTTTGAGACTCGTCTGGCTCAATTTTTGCTTCCAGATTCAACGTCGTTCCATTGACTCTCAGAGCTGCTTCGACGTTCTCTAGTTGTGTCTCCTTCAGGGTTTCTGCGTCCTAGTTCTGTTGCTCTTGTACTTCTGCTGGTCTATCTATATTTGTGCCCTTGAGTGTTGGTTGTTGGATTTCTTCCAAGATAGGTATGGGATTCACCGGTGTTGTGTATGCAGATGGGATTTTGTCGACATTAACGATCTCTAGTGGCTAATGTTCGTCTTCTTCCAAGTGTATCTTTGACCTGGTTATCGCTCTGGGTTTTCTGGCAGTTTGGTTTGCTTCTGCTTGCTTTGATGGTGCCATGGTGGTGAATGTCGAACATTTGTTGAGTTCGAATGGTCTCTGTGACCTCTGTGAACTCGGCTCTATGATCTTTAACCTCTATTGCTCTCTGTCTGTTCTCTTTTCATGGACTCTTTGCTCCCACGTTCGTATGTTGTATAGGCTTCACATGAAGGTTGTTGAGGACTCTTCCTTAATTACAGATTAGATGCACCTATGGCTGTTTTGTACTTGCCATTACTCCGCCTTTCCTTCTCCAGTTAGTGCGATTAATGTGGCACCCCGTCGGTCCTTTCTGACATTCAATTCTGCTTAACTCCGTCATTTCGTACTACTTTTGTCGACTTTCCATTTGCCACTTGTTTCCCTTTTTACATGGCCATTTGTTTTCTCCTTGTTGAGTTTGTGGTCCTAAGTGTGTGTTCCCTTTCTGTCTCCAGTGCACTGTACCTCTTTTGGTTCTTTTTGATATACTGAGTTTTTTTTTTTTTTTTNCGTACGGTCCTAGCCAGTGCATTCGTAGCTTTCCTGGGTGCTGAAGCGATTTGTTGTCATACATTAATACTATATCTCCTTCCTTGAATGTTTTCTTCTTGATGTGTTTATCATGCCAAGCTTTGTTTCTTGATTTCTGAACTTTTTGGTGGAATATTTCTAAGATCCAGTCTTCCTCCATGGTCAGTAACTGATTTAGTCTCTCCTGTACTGCGCCTCATTCTATCATCTGTGTAATTGCTGCTATGCCCAAGCTTGGTACTAAAAATTCTAATGGCACTACTGCTTCTTGGCCATAGACCAGTTTAAATGGTGTATGCCCTGTCAAATTTTTTCACATAGTCCTGTAAGCCCATAATACTGCTGGTACTTTGAGGTCCCAGTCATCCATGTTGATGTTACAAATATTTTTTAGAACATTCTCTAGGATTTTGTTAAACACTTCCACTGTGCCATTTGCCTGTGGGTGATATGGTGTGCTCTTTTAATGATGGACTTCAAACTCTTCAGTCATAGCATTGATGGTTTTTTTTATGAAGTGCATTCCTTGGTCGCTCATCAAAACTCTTGGGCACCCAAATCGAGTGATTACTTGTTCAAATAGGAAGTGTGTTGTTGTTTCTGTGATGCAATGTTTCACTGGTTCAACTTCCGCCCATCTTGTTAGATACTCTGTTGCGGTGATAATGTAACTAGATCCTATTCTTTTTGCTGGTGGGATGATTGGTCCTACAAAGTCTATTGCCCACTTATCAAATGCATGTAATGTTACTTGTGGTTGTAATGGAATATCGTCCCTTCTGTTGGGTTTACCTACAGTTTGACAGACATCGCGTCTTTGACAGTACTCCTTCGAGTCTTGATGAATGGTCAACCACCATAGTCCTGCACGCAATACTTTATGCGCGATAGCTTTGCTTGTGTAGTTCCCTCCTGCTATTCCCTCATGGGATTCAGCTAATACCCTTGGTCTTTCCTGTTCTAACACATGTCATCGTAAGATGTTATCTACGCCCATCTTGTATAAGTGTCCTGCAATCATTTGATAGTCTGCAACGCGGACTACTAGGTTTTTCTTCTGCATGGTGTTATATTCTTGCGGCACAGTACCTATGCTCAAGTACTGAATGATATCGGCAAAGTGTTCATCAACGATCTGGACTGAAAATATTTGCGCATCTAGAAATTTGTCTTCTAGATTTGTAGGTTCTTCGCCATTGGTGACCCTTGATAGGTGGTCAGGTCCTGCATTCAATTTTTCTAGCTTGACTATTACTTCAAAGT
>JASDQU010100293.1:284185-294759 GCA_032191745.1 Picea mariana | reverse complement strand
TCAATCCTATCCCAAGTTGTTCTTAAGGGGGGATGTTAGGATATTTAGACACTTAGGAGTTAGTTAAGATCTACTTGGTCTATTGTGTCATTAGGTAAAAGTGTGTTTTCTAGTGTGTTTCTTTAGTATGTATTTGTAGTTAGGAAATCCAACAGTCACGATATGTTCCCGACATAGAGTGATCCAACGGTTCATACTCTCTTCGATATTAACGACCATTGATCTGTGGCTTAACACCCGATTGATCCATGATATCTATTTAAAGAGCATGGAGGGTCATTTGTCGATGATCAACTATGAGAAACTCTCTAGTAAAATCTCTTTGTAATCTTTTTCTTTGCATTAATAAACTGCTCCAAGTGGCCGCGTTGGCTGGGGCCGTGGATGTTTCCCCGTAGGGGTTTTACCACGTGAAAACATTGGTGTGTTGATATTTGATCTGGTTATGTGAGTGGTTACTGAAGGTGTTCGTCCTTTGTTGGAATACATGTGTTGTCGAACAAAATTCCTTTAGATTCCAGAATATTTAGTTACTAATTTTCCACTTACGCATAAAAGATAAAATGAAAAAAAAAAGAGAATGGTAAGATAAAATTATATTCCATCCACAAAATAACACAAAAAATTGCTATGGGAAACTCTTACAGGAGAGAACCAAGCTAGAAGGTGAGGTTGCTCTGCTCTCTTTTCTTTAGTATAAAAATAATGCAAATACAAAGGAGAGGGAACTCTCTATGGAGTCATCTGAGACTTGTGTCTTGTTAGGCTTCTACAGAACATTAACCCCCTCTATTATGCTCTCTAATTTTCCCACTCCAAATTGGTATTCTATGTTATGGAACAAAATATAATAGCATAGAATGGAACCCCCTCTCCTCCCAGTGGATCGTATTTAACATAACCCAATAACCATCTAAGGGTAGGGTTTTGACTTTATCAACTCTCAATTGTGATAGGGTTTTGGACCTTCTATAATCTTATTGAAATTACATATGTGGCTAGCCCCATATGCGTGACTAACAAAGGCTGATGTGGCATCCTCTCATACCATGGTGGTAAACATGGTAGGTCAACTTGCGAGAGGCATAAGTTTCACATACAAACTCTGATTGGAGTGATTCTTGCACAATTGGAAAGGTATTGGTGTGTAGAACACTTTTAGGACTTATGGTTGTTTTTGCACCAAAAAATGATGTTTTATTCCTCAAAATGGATTTGGAAGGTTTCGAACCCCAATCTTCGAAACTAGGACCTGCCATTAAAATGACCCTACAAGATGATTAATCCAATTTTTTCCACTCTAAAAGCATTGATATAGATGGAAAATGATATAATGATCCAATCTGGATCAGTTCCAAGACATATTGGAAAATTAATGATTGATTCCAGATGGTTGTACAAGATCAAGTATGCAATGGGTGGGAACATTGAAAAATACAAGGCTATGTTTCTTGCGAGAGGATTGTCTTAGAAAAATAGAGTTTATTTCATGAGACTTTTCTTCTAGTTGTCAAGGTGTTGTGGCTAGGTATATTTTTTTCAAAACCATTGTGTCTTTAACATCTTGCTTTGGTTGGCCTATATATCAAATGGATGTAAAGAAACATTCTTATATTGTGTGATTGAGGAAAAGGTATATATAAATCAGTGAAGAGGTTTTGAGATCCATGGGTGAGAGACCCATTTTTGTAGGTTGAGAAATCCCTTTATGTAATAAAGTAGGCACCATGGGCATGATATTCCAAGACTGATGAATATTTACTGAAGATGAGTTTTTCCAATACTTGTGCAGACTTTAATATTTATTTTTTATTTGATAAATCTGATTTTTTTGTCTTGTTCATTTGTGTACACGACTTTATCATTACATTAAATTTTGACCATCTCATTTTGTGGTGTAAGAAGAAAATAACAATTGAATTTGACAATAAGGAAATTACTTTGTTTTTCTATTTATTGGGACTATAGGCTTGGCAAGTTGAGTGTGAATTCTTCCTCGAATAAGGGAAGTACACTCTAGATATTCTACGAATATTTTAGATGTTGGACATCAAACCCATGTCTACCCCTATGTTTATAAAACTGAAGTTAACTTGTGATGAAATTTCAGTTTTGGTTTATCCTTCTCTATACAAGAAATTGATCGGGTCTCTAATGTGCCTTATGAATACTAGGATAGATACATGCTATGCAATAAATACATTAAGTCTTTGCATGGTAGAAAATTGAGATGCTTAAAGGGAACGATTCATAATTATGAAAGAGGTCATGTAGAATATGTTAAGTTGCTACTCTAATGATTTGTTTATTGAGATTGGGTAGGAGATGCAGGGACATGTAACATCACTTTTGAAAATTGTTTTAGTATGGCCATAAGGATAAAATCATGGTTTAGTAGGATGTGAGTTGCAGTTGCACTCAATTCAGAAAAACTAGGGTAAATAACCACTTCTTTAGCTAGCAATGACAATATTTGGATTCACAAGTTGGTACTGGAGTTTACCATTGAGATGTTGAAGCCTATTGTTATTTATTGTGACAAACAAAGTTGCACTAGGTTCTTTGAAAACCAATCGTTCCATCATCAATCCAAGCACATTCATCTTCAATATCATTCACTAAGAGATAGAGTACAAAAGGGATGAATGGTCTTGGATTACATTCCTAAAAATTTATAAGTCATCAATGTTTTGGAAATGCCCCTAACAAAGGGGAAATTTGATACATTGAAATAGAAGCTTGGTTTGGTGGAGAACACATTCCTCACAAACGAAGAGATGTCAATTTTTGTTACTCTGAGCCCAATCTCTAATAACCATCAACTCTTTCCATATTCTTGGGTTTTATTTTTATTTTTGTAGTTCAATTTAAAGACTAGAGTTTATTGGTTCACTAATAATTAGTCATCATTGGGTTATTTGCCTTTAAATAATGAGTTGAGTGCTTAGAAAGTATTGATATGTATTTTCCACATAAAGGAGCATGATTGGTGTGTCGTGACCACATGGATGAGCACAACTTGGTGTGTGTTGATATGTGTCTTCCTAGTCTTAGCACATGTAGGGCACATTACTTTAAGAATTACATTGAAAAGTGTGTTTGGCATGTGGCCACCACATGGTTTCCTTGGTGTGTGTTGAAAGGTGTCTGATTATTTTTCACACATGTGGGGTGCATTTCTTAGGGAGTTACTATTTTATATTTTTGGACATGTTTACATAAATGGACCCCTTTTTTATTCTATTAAAAAAGATGGAGGGCAGAAAAAAGTATTTTATCTTGCTAGTTTTGATTTGCAAATTTAGTATTAATCATATCTACACTTAGTAACTTGTCAAATTAATCAAAAATTTTGATATGTAGTGTCTGTGTTCTTGATATATACTCGTATTCTTTTAATGTTTGAAAAATTAACATCCACGGTTTTAATCCCTATGAATTATAATATATTTGTAAAAATGTGAATTAGGCTAGTGAGTCGATGTGTTGGGGCGAAGAGCCCATATTGATTAATGTGGTCGGGGGATGAATTGCATATTAGGAACATTGAAGTAATTAATGAAAGTAATAATCATTGGTTGTAATATGAAAGAGATGAAGAATGCTGAGGGGATATGGTACCACAAGGGAGAGGGGTCCAAGGGGGGAATTATTCATGGGTATTAATCCAACCCACATTCTTGAAATTACTATCATTATGTAAACCTTTTATTTGATGATTAAGTGTATGAGAATCCAATCATTTAAATTAATGTAAGTGGATGGGTGTGAGTGATCATATCCCATAGTTATTGGAGAGCATGGGCTAAAGTACAATCATCTTTGGGAAGAGTGAGAGTCAAGCAACCAAGGGAGAAGACGTAAAATTTGTATGGAGAAGGGGGACTGTTTTTACATACATATTTTAGACAACAAGAAGAGAGTGGAGTGTTGGGAAGATCACCAACCATGTTGTGCTTGAAGGAAGCCATTGTTGGGTTGTGTGATATGTTAGAAATGAGGCATGCGTTCCTGTAAAATGGGTTGTAAGCATGTAGTGTGTTTTCCTATCGAGGAAATGACTTAAGATCCTGGTGAAGGATGATGTGAGAACTCCTTGGGTAGATGAGAGTTCCTAAAGGTCCCTAGTTGAGAGTTCATAGTCGAACAAGTACACTAGGGGCCCTAATAAACGAATGGTACAACCCAAGTGACTATGAGCAGTGCACGGGGTACATTCCTTGGGTAGTGTAGGTTGTGGGAAAAAGAGAGAGTTGGAGGATTGGAATTGTTGTGGGAATAGAACATGGTTCTTGGGCTATCATGTGTGGAGAGTGGACATCCAATGGGCCAGATCTCCTTGTGAAATCATAGCCTCAGCTTGGGGGTGGTCTGTTATTGAGAGAAAATGAACAACAACACCTATGGCTAGTAGGTTCATCCTTCATATACATTCAGTTGGTTAATTACTAACATATAAGTGTCTCTATTATGTTCTTATGTTATTTTGTTTTGTAAATGGTTTATATGAATTTTGTGTGTTTGTTGTTTTCTTGAATAGTTGCATTCATGTTTTAATATATGTTGTTAGATGCATTTAGAACTGTGTTATTAGTCAAATGGTTAAACATGTGTGTAATCTATAGCTGGTAAGCTATAGGAAATTAATTATCAGTAAATATTAAATTTAATGAGTTTCCACATGTAGTGTTGCTTAGCTTGAGGTTGGGTACGTTACATAAAATACAAGGTTTTGTTTGATGTTTCTTAACATTTTTAGTTTCAATTGCAAATTTTCTATCATAAATTATAAACTTTAACAAAAAGAGATAGTATAAGATTCATTTAAGAATAAGAGTCCACCCACTCCACTCTATTTGGGATTTCCCTCAAAGGCACCATCAAATAAATTGAATTGTTGTGAATAGTCCACCTGTGGAGGCTCTACCATTCTAGATGAGCAATGAAAACTTGACTTTGTCTCCTTGGGGACAAAGTGTTCAATTTTGTGGAAGATTCTAAAGATGGATAGTAGTTTCCTATGAAACATGGTTTCATTTCTACTTAGCCATAAAGTCCATGCTACAAAGAATGGGAGAGGCAGGAAGGAGTCCGAGATGTTTTAATTTTGAAGCAATTTTTTTTATGTCTCCACCATTATTGATCCCCCCTGTAATTGCCTTGCCCCAAAGTATCAACAACAAACCACATTTCTTTTGAAAAGTGGCACTATAGGAACAAATGAGGGTCTGATTCAACGTTTTCAAAAAATAGAAAGTATTTATTGTAACCTTCCCATCCCCTCCCGTGGAGGTTGTCCCATACCGGGACTTTATTTGTCAATATTAGCCAGCTGGAAACTATTTCTTTTAGTGGGACTTGGGCCTTCCATAGGTGCCTCCACCACCATCATCATTCCCCTTGAGTTCCTTAGGGGAAGTTGGTTTTTAAACCTAGGTGGACTAAGTAGTTCCTAGAATAAATATACATTACTCATGTTAGCTTGTCATTCTTGTCTTCAAGAGTGCTTCGTGTTTTAGTTAACTTGGAGCAATATGTAGACCATTATTATTCTAATCATCCTAATAATCCTAGGTCACCAATGGTGATACAATTTGAGGACCAACTAATGGAGTTGTTTAGATTGCATACATCACTTAAAACAATGTTCCCTTGTTGGTTTCAGTGGTTTTTCAATGTTGTTGAGAAAGTGCATGATTCAACTTTGATTGTTTAGAAATCTACTCCAATTCAAACCTCTTTGTTATCGATAACTTTCTAGCTTAAGTGAGAACCTATGATGTAAAAGGATCGTGCGAGGGACTTCCTAAATATGGTACCTCCTACATGCTTTTTCCTGGTCCATAAGAGAAAGTAAAACATTATGCACCCCGCAACAAAGAAATTAATGTTGTATACATTGGGATATATATGAACTAAAGTTACTTCAAATCAAACAATATATATCCTACAATTTACAAAACTAATTGTTTTGTTTCATGGTGCTTATGGATATCCTAAGAGCAACATGATGAATATATTCCAAGAAATCTTAATAATTAATCCTACCACAAAAATCTTAAAAGGATGAATAGATTTACTCTGGAGAATCTGCTACCATGGGTCTTCTTTTGAAATTAGTCTCCATCCTCCTCTTGCTACTAGGGCTTATGAGAAGTTATGAAAGTCTTTTAACCCCAACAACCCTATGAATTTAGAGTTGATAGTTTTCTCAATAAGCCAATGGGATGCCAACCAATGCCTTGCTCCCAAACTAGAGAAATTTGAAGTGTGACTTCCACATCTTGTGGATCATTGCTTTGAGGATATATACAAGGAACATCCAATACGCTAGAATTGACTAGAGAACATTATTAATGATAACCAATCTACCTCCTATTGATAACTATCTGTGATCACATAGTGATATTCTCTTACGAATCTTCTCATAAATCCATTGTCGATCATTTAATAAATATGTGTTCACTTTCTATTTGAAACCCAAGTAAGAGAGATTCTCTTTAAAAACAAGTGATGGCAAACGGAAAATTTTCATTGATCATATTTATGTTACTTTGAATTACCATCTGAACCCTGATTTGAAATTCCTCTAATTAATCTCCATACTAACGGAAAAGAAGAAAAATGTTAGGATACAGAAAAAAGTCTTAGCTTCTCACCAAGCCATTGTCAAAGAGCAATACATCATTTACAAAAATAATGTGTGACAATATCACCTTCCTCCTTCATCCTAAGTTTTAATGTGACAATATAATTTTTGAGCAATGAAAGTTGAGTTAAAGGCCACTCTTGAAATGTCAGGAAAGCTAGTGCAATTGATGCCTTTCTCATAAAAAAACCCTCCATATTGTATTGCAATATTTCCTCGCCATAGCTTGTTTGTGGGAAAATATTGTATTTTCATCACCCAGTTTAAGTTAGACAACCATGAGTTTCATTCTCCATCGATCCTCCTCTCAGGCTAGCAACTAGGTCCACTATTTTCCTATTGACTCTATCTCAAAGTGTGCTTCCTCCTAGAAGTTGTGTTCAACCAGTGGAGGTTGAATTTGAAGAGAGTAGGAGGTTTATTGCATTTCCTGTTCAATTTTATAAACATGGGAAAGTGACATGACATTCTCACTGTGGTCCTAAATATGCTCAATGATGAGAGAAGGCCATTTTTGGAGTAAGTTAATCTCATAGTAAATAGGCCCCATTTTTAGGTAACTTTTTATGTTGAATCCAACCAATTTTTTAGGTAACTTTTTATGTTGAATCCGACCAAATTTTTAGGTATGGTTGGAGTTCCACCATGATCTCAGTTCCATGTCTGTTGGAATTTTTTCCCATAAGGTTTTTCCCCATGCTAAACCAACCCAGATGATCAAAAGATCAATTAGAGTTTTGGATCAATTAAAATTCTAACTTTCTTAGACCATTAAATTTCAATAGGGGAGGGAAGATTGTTACATGATTAGACTACTCCACCATATTTTATGAAAAGAAATCTACGCAATTGGCTATGGCCCTAACCCACCTTATGATTATTCTATACAGATTCTAACTCGATAAGTTCTATATCCATGAATTGGCTTTCCTCGGTGAGGTGAGAGAATAATATTGAGATGGGATCTCTGAGATCTATTCCAACATAAGTTCCCCATATTTCCCATTGATTCAACAAGATCCAAGGTGCCTCCCAAAATTATATTGGGATATGATAATCCCCCACCTAGAGGCAAAGTCTCCAAAGATTCTTGCCTATGCTTATATGCTTCATAGATAGAAAATATTAGTGTTGATGATGTATAAGATATTAGTGTTGATGATGCATAAGCTTTATGGAGGGAAAAAAACTTCAAATACTAATGGAAATGAGTTGGGGTAAATTTATAGGGTAAAAATAATAGGATAATCATGAGAATTTTTTTTATTTTTTTATTTTTTAAATCAAGAAGAAAAAGGATTAAAATAATAAAGAGATTTTTGGAAATAAACAAAATTCTTATATTAAAGTCAATGAATGATTAACAATATAAAGGAAGAATTAAAGAAAATACAATATAAATAATTTTTTATTTTTTATAAAATATAAAATTAAAATTAAACTAAAGGCTAAGTTAAAATAGAGAAAAAGGAGGAACATGGTAAAAGAAGAGAAGAAAAACAAATCAAAGAAAGAAAGAGAGAGTTTAAATATCCAAATAATGAATAGTAGGCTTTTTAAGATTAGTTCAATTTGTAACCATCATCCCAATTAAAATTATTGGTATTTTTTCAATTTCCAATGTTTTTTGGAAAACGAGGGAGGGATGATAGGGTGCAAAGGCAAGAATTTGGTTTGGTTAAAAAAAATGAGAAACATATTCATCAATTTAGCCCCTTTTTAAGACAAGACCTATCAAATATTCATCAATTTAATCCCTTCTTAAGACAAGACCTATCCAATATATGTTTGCTCCTCTTGGGCTGATCTAAATCTTGCTGAGAGGATCCCCATGGCAAGGGGAATTCCACATACAAACATTATCCACTATGTAAACTTCTGGAATCTAAGTAGAAAGTTTGGATGATGGATACATTTGTCATCATTTGTACAAATTATTTAAATGCATTTCCCTTCTTTTTCATTTTTTAAGTATCTTTTTTCATATTTTCTCATATATATAAAATTCATTAAGCAAATACCAAATATTTCATATCATCCAGCTAAATATAAATAATTATGTTTTTATTTATTTTCCAATTTTTAATTGCAATAAAATTTCACTATTCAACTTCCTTTCATGCATCCCATTAGTAACATTTCTCCTCCTAAGTGTTTGTGCTTTTCAATGCTTCCTACTCCTCACAAGACTACACCGTGCACCCTTTTCTCCTCATTTTTTTTGGGACCATTATATGATAGGTCACTCACTATATGTCCTTGCATGAATCTGAATAGGATGATAGGTCACTCACTATATGTCCTTACATGAATCTGAATAGGGTCATGTCTACATATACTTCATACATATTCTCCGAGGTAATAGTTAAAGCCCTAATACATTAACAACTCAAATTTTAGCAAAATACACTTATGATAACATGTTAATTAGAGTGTGTATATATCATATCGTGCTAATTTAAAAAAATTAAAAAATATAATGTTAGGAAATAAAAATATAAGAAAAAAATAATATTTCAAATCATAACAATAATATATATAAATCACACAAGATTTATTTTAGAAAACTCTTATAGGAAAAACCAGCAAACAATAGATCTATTATTGCCCTTTGTCAAATCTAGATTGACATGTTCACTAAGTGAGCCTTCATCAGCTCAACTCTTGAAACATTACAATGGAGTATCACCAACTTTTTATAAGCTTTCATTACATGTAATCCACATGCTCAATACCAGGGTCACCAACACTATGTGTCCAAAACCACTACTATTGATCTAACAACTTTGACTTTTTTAGAGAGTCAAGTTTATCCTAACATTCCCCCCTTTAAACTTGACTTGGGGTTTCCATGACCAAATAAGACTAAACCTCCTTCAAAATCAAAGGTATCCGAAAATCCAAACCACACTTGACATATCCATCCATCATATCCAAGCATCCTAACCATATATTCTTTACACACTTCGAGTCAAATTAACCAAGTGAGCACCACACACATGTACTCAACGCCCATGGCTTCACCATCCACATTGGACTAGTCTTCCTCGATTTAAACCCTAACTCTGTAATTCCGCAAAATAGCAACAACACAAATCACACAAGATTTATGATGTAAAACATTTAACAGTCAATTACCATTCAACAAAGAACAAAGGATCTATTGTTGCTTTTGTCCAAACACAAAAGTCCTTGCTCAACCAAATAAACCTTCACCACTCAAATCTTGACACATTACAATGAAGTATCACATATAATATAATCCACCATGTGTCCAAAACCACCACTATCTACTTAAAAACTTTGATTATTTCACCGAACATACAGCTATAGTAGTTTTAAAATTAGAGAAGATTAAATACCCATCAGCTCTAGTAGTTTTAAAATTAGAGAATTAAATACCCATCCTCAGAAATCAAAAGTAATGGTGCTGTATTGAAATTTACAATGACTAAGATACATTCTTTTATAAATGTGCAGATAAATAATTTAACTCCACTAATGTAACCATGATTATAACTATGAAGTTTTTAAAAATTGGTGTGCTGGATGATGCAGCTCACTCCCAAACACTTAGCTGGCAACTAAGATTTCCTCTTACTGTACTCTGTTTTTTACACTTTGTATACCTTCCGAGCAACAGCATCTGTGAATTTTTAAATACCATTTGGAAAGGCCTCTCTATGTCTCCTTGTCTTTCACAAGGCCTTCTAAGGAGCCAGCAGCCGTTATCACTGTTATAAGAAGAGATATGAAGCTGAATATTTGGAAAATGTTCCACTTGAGTGTCCATCTTGGGACTTTATTCCGTGCAATGTACATCTCGACTGGAAAGTAGACTACCAATGGCCAGAAATTCAGAGCACCCAAAATTCCCAGCACATCATTGAATAATGGAAATACGATGGCAATGCCAGTGGTTGAC
>JASDQU010100293.1:265635-275687 GCA_032191745.1 Picea mariana | reverse complement strand
CCACATATTTTCAAATTTTCTTTACAATAAACACTATTAATTAAATTTCATTTATATGATCTTTTATAATTAAAAATTATTCATTAAATTTCATTTATATAATCTTTTACAATTAAAATTATTTAAAAATAAAAATTAAACATACAACATTTTTTTTTTTTAAATAAAAAAGAGTTGGAACCTTTTATATTGCCATAGACAAAATACAACACTGTCGGGGATGCCAGCTGCCCCGCCTTAGCAGGAAACCAGGGCAGCTAGACCTCCCTTTACCCATGTCTTTCCACATGTCAGCATAGTTACAGACCAGACGAAAGGTGGCAAAATTAACCAAGTTCACAGAGCTATCTCCCRCCCGTAGGAAACCRGGAGTAGCAGGTTGTTTCAGAAAACTAAAGTTTGCATCTAAATCTAAAACATAAACAGAGCTAAATTTCTTCATGCCTAGACTGTCCAAACAAAACCACAAGCAAGAGTTAGGTCGGAGCATCATGTGACCTTGGAGTCCATGTGAATGTCGGCCGCTTCAGTATGCCGCCAGCGCGCAGGAAAGGCATATGGTCTGGCACACGTTGGACACTGCTTCTTCTGCGTAGCTCGTGAATGTGCTGCAAAAAACAGGTCCATCCTCTGCTCCAGTCGCCCAGTTCGAAAGACCAGGTCGTCTAAGAGGTGGCGCACGTCGAAGATGAGTCTGAGGTAGTCCTCGGCTGCTGTGTGTGACTGTGCTGGGTCGGCGCCTGCATTCGCTTTCTGCCTGTGTTCTTCGGGGCCGGGCCTGGTGGGTTCAGGAGGCAGTTCCTCCACAATATAGCAGGGAGAGTAAGGTGCGTCCTTGCCACTGTCGTCGCGGTTGCTCCTTCCGCTGGCCTCTGCCTGATCAAAATGCGAGCAGGGATTCCGGTGTTCAGGGACCGTGAACAGGGTGAGAACAGGGGGGTTGTCTTGTTCTGCGCCTGGGATTTCCTCCTCAATAATTGCCCAGCCCCTCATTCTTCTTCTCTTGGCTGCTACAGCCATGGCTTTTACAAAAGTCTCCTGGCGCTTTCTGCGCGATTTGGCCGCCTGCCATGTCGCTCCGCGTCGAGGGGTCCCTCTGAGCCGAGGCATAACGAAGCAACGGGGTGACGCGAACAGATAGAGCGGCTCTGTCAGTGGGTCGTGAATAATCTGGTGGTGAGGTCGAAGCTGCTGTGAGACAGAGTGTCCCAAGCGCTCTCGACAATCCAGAGTGACCCTGCGAGCTATGAACCCGAGCAATATGCCAATTGCAATTATCACCGCCATCGCTTCCAACATTAAAGTTTGCAACTTAGTGCTGGTACATTCCCCCTGTGCAGGCAGGCTCCATGAGTGACTGCGCTGGTGCGAATTCATGGCGTATTAATGTTCCTTTGGTGCGAGCCGGGTAGTCCCATGCCGCCACTTCCCCGCTCGCCTCCACGTGGTCGCTTGAATCACCCTGTCACCCCATCCGGGAAATTAAACATACAACATTAAAAAATAATTATGATTCAAATATATTTACTACTTAATCAATAAATAGTACTTCTATATTATTTTTCAAATTCATATCTATTTAATAAGTTAACTAACCCATATTTTCTTAAACTAATTATAAATTAACAATAAATAAAAAAAGATTATCACAATTAACCCATCCATATTGTTTTTTAAACCTATAACTAAATTATAAATTAATGATAATAAATAAAAAAATTCACAATCAACCCATCTGCACCAAAATCTATGAAACAATAACTTTTATGAGTTCCTACCTAACATTCGATGTAAAAAACAACCACCACCGCCATAATTATGCAACTTGTAGGAGTTCTTATCCCAAAATAGTTTGATGATAAAAAGTACCACCGCCATATTACACGATTAAGGACACATATACTCTAGGGGACCATTAGACTTAAAATGTTTAAGAATTTCAAATGAAAATATTTCAATATAATGTCCTTCAATCATTGGTTATTTAGGAGTCAATATGAAGATGAAGTTAATGAAGAATGAGTTTGTCAATTGAGTTTAGATTGAATGGTTAATTTTGTAAGATTAATAAGATTTATTGAACAAATAAATAAGTATTCTTTAAATTTTATTTTTGTATTTAAATATGGTGGAACTAAAATTATGAAGATGATTATGATTTTGGTAAGTGAAAGGTTTTAAGGAATAACTAAGTTATAAAATTGAATAAAATTGTCTTATAATATTAATGATGGGACAAGTAAAAAGGGTTAATGTAAGTTGATTTTGTAGCAAACTAATTCATTTTATGGTCATGGATTTGATAAGAATTTGATAAAAATTTCAAGCATGAGTAGAGTTATACCATGATCCAAGGTGTGTTTGTGGTGGAACAATGTCCTTTGGAATTTGCCCAATTTTGAATGGACTCAAAGTGTCAAAAATTTGATCAGAGTTCTAGATTGATGGGAACTCAAACTTTGTGTATCATTAAATTCAGACAAGCAGAGGGAAGTTTACTACAAGAGGCTCCAAAAAGAAATTGTACTCATCTTCAACTTTTTTTTATTATAAATATTAATTATAATAAATTAAACAATATTACAATACAATACAATATAAGTTATTTTCTTTGGACAATGGAGTTAGTAGTGTTCAAGTGTTGGGTGACTCCAAACTCATAATTGATTGGGAAAAATGCAAAAGTAGCATGGAAAATTCACTACTTCTGCTAGTTATGGAAAATTTCAAGGGAAAGAGTCGATTTGAATCGATTTTTTTTCCAACATGTGTATAGAGAATAGAATGAAAGTGCACATTAGCTATCTGAGGAATCTCTCACAAGGTTTGTTGAACACTACATAATTAATGGAAGGAGGGACTTTTGTTGAAGAATTCATAAAATTGTATTAAACGTTGAAAGATTAGGGGGCTTTCAGTTGATGTTCAGAAATAAATGTTTATGATCTTAGAGTGATAGGAATCAAGCCTATTGTTGTTGTATTTTTGACATCGTGATGTTATTATCGAGATAAGTAAAATAAATTTTACAAGTTTTGTTTTGTTTTGAAAGGAAGAAAGTTTCTCTGTGTCTAGAAGGTATTTAGTGATGTATATTTTGATTTCTCCTTTAAAATTAAAATATATAATTTTTTTTCTTAAAAAAAGATATAATATAAATTGAAATAATAAATTATTATGATTAAAACATGACAAACAACTAATATCAGTTACTATATAATGGTCATTGACCCGGATATGTCCATGATTAACTAATTGTCGGTAGGGCGGAGCGGTCACACGCATCAATCCTAATCGATTTCCTAGTAGGATGGATTTGGTGCATCCAGTAATGGGCGTATCACATGGCCATGGACCTTCGCTTCCCACTTTATATCATCAACAACTTTTTCCCCTAATCTCTATAGCATGGCATCACTCTCCTCTTCTTGCTTTTTCAATGCTAATTATACAATAATTAGCTCAACAACTTATAGNCCCCCCCCCCCCCTCCTCCTTTAAAGATTATATTCAGATCGAAATTGAACCTACCTATTTTCATTATTCCAGCTAGCAAGCAGCCTGGGAGCTTATCTTCTTCTTCCAGCTCAGCAATCGGGGAGTCGAGCCAGCTCGATGATCCAGGGTGGCATAGACCCATTACTATTAGAGGGCGGGGGGCCATTGAAAATATGTATGTGCTCACTCTGAACATTTTTGGGATATTTATTTGTGCCCCAACCAGCACTCTATCTCTGCCCAAAATTATATCGTGATCCCATCTCCTAATATTAATAGGAAAATGGGACACACCCAACCCCCTAACCCTTCCTTAGGCTGGTGGTGTGTCAAAATTTCCCCTTCCTCATCATAACTCCTTTAAGATTTATAGAACCCATAGATGAAATATTATCATCAAGATCTTTCCATCGATTGTCTCCATGCTCAAAATCGAGCTCGGAATCACAAGTTATGGCCTCCTCGGGATTTCAGACCTTTTTCCCACCGCAATTCCACCTCACGTCCACGTGGACCTTCACCTCATGTACATTTTCATATGGCGCTATTCAGGAATTGAAGTGGTAAGACACATAACCTTCTACGTGGAATATCTCAGTCACATAGCAGGCGGGTGTCTCACATAAGCCAATGGGCGAAGAACCTCTGAGCGGAACCTTACACAACTAGGCACCAAGATTAGTTGATCCCCACAACTAAATCAAGCCAAGATTTTCCGGTGACCAATTATCCCGTGGACCGGTTCCTAGGACCCTACCCAATCGAAGACATACCCCCACTGACACCTCATCCCATCAAGAACCTCACTCCACCGAGAGTCTTGCTCCACTTGGCATAGGGCCCCCGGGTAGCCATAAGAATTCATTCTACAAGTTGTTTGACCCAGTGGTCCAGTTGGCACCACATACACGTGGGCTATCCATGACACAACACGAGATCTGACATGGCATTACACATTACCTTAATACATAAGAGCTCCATCACTCGAGTGTTGACACTTGTCCACTTTATATTGGTGGAATTGTACGACACGTGGTTCATTACCTCATGACACATGGACTAATCACAACTCAACACATGGAATGACATGGAACTACACATCATCATAGAGCATCAAGGTTCCACCACTTGGATGTTGACACTCGTCCACTTCGTATTGGTCGAATGGTATGACACATGGTTCACCTTAGTCATGCTAACGTTAGTGGCAAGTGTCTCGGTTCACTCTTGATAAAGGAGAGGGTTGAGAACCCTTCCAAAATATTTCCCAACCAGGAACATGGACATCGGAGAGGGAGAACTTAAAGATATGGGACTTGGAACTCTGGTGGTCTGAAGTTCCTCTTGCTCTAGGGAATCAACTCTCCCACCTAAGCTTACTAAGAATAATATCAATGACCGATAACCCTCGTAGCTCTGATATGATGGTTAGGGTTGGAGGGTACCAAATCAAATATTTGTGTTCCCAATCAGACCCACACTCGCCCCACACAATCAAATGTTGACAAGTGTTGACCATCGTGGCATTTAGGCTGCCTTCATGGCAGTCTATTTCATTATGACATCAACCTTTATCTCTCTCTCTCTCGCTATTATCGTAAAGAAAAGGATAGAGCCTTTTGTTGGAACCTTGTTCCACCAGCATAGAGGTTCAATAGCACCACGCCAACTAATGGGCCTAGGTCTTCAGTTCTCCAGTAACCCAGTTAATCAAGGCTCTACCCCCAGTCTTGTCCTTGTTCTTCGGTGACGAACGGACAACGGAGATTCACCCTCCCTTTCGGTCCAACGTCCACCCTCTCACCCTTGTATTTAACAGGAACTTGGGTCGTTCATATTAAGCCACTTGAGATCCAGTGGTTTTGATGATGGTTGGTTTATTCACAAGTCAATGCTTGACTCCTCAACGAACAATCAATATTGACTCACCGCCATAAATAGGTGGATATCGTTTCATTCCAATTTTTAACAGGGGTTTCATCTGGTTGAGGAATTATCCCTAGACTTATCTGTCCCATAGTCCTTCTAGACACCCAATCAAAGATTTGGCATCTTGAAAATTCCCCATTTCACGAGCAGGGAACGTACAAGGATTGTGGCCTCCTTCGACCTTCCCATGTAATCATTACTCGAAGACTTTTAGCTCTTTCAAGGAACATTTCAACACTTAATACAACTTCATATTTCATAGTCATTCATTGTGCTCAAAATAATAACATAATCAAAATCTACATTCCACAAGTCAACCATAAACATGTCTAGGACATTTTGATTAAAACACAGAGTGTAATTCCTTTCTATTAATTCCTTATTCATGAGAGATATTAACCAGTAAGTAGCAATACCAAGCATACAAAAAATTACTAAATTGGGTATTTGCTTCATCCCTTTCATAATTGCTCAGAAAACTATGCAATTTCCACTCAAATTGTATTAATACACATATCTTTACAATTGCATAAAATAAAGCACAAAAGAGGCTTATTTATTTTCAGGATAAAGACTGGCCAACCAATTGATTGAGGGTGTATGCCTTTCCACCCAACCATAGGCTCTATTGAACTCGAAGTTTCTCCAGCATGCCACCCTCATGTCAAGCCTTGATACCACTAGGGAAGCTCAAATATATCTCAAAAGGGTTTAGGAAAGTAATGGCGAGTATCCTTCACTATCTACCACACTATAGAAGAATTTATGGTTTTCTGGCTACTCGAGTTTTTTAGTCCATTCCCCACTCGTAACCCTGTGCTCTTTCTTGCATTAGTCCCAAAGGAACTCGTGGTTTATCTCCCAAAATGAGGTGAGTACCCTACCATACTCGAGCCTAACAATATTCACCTATTCTAGCTCTCCCCCATGTTTCCATTAAGGTAGGGAGTTGGTGGATCAACTACCAGGCCTCTCTACATTAATTGATTTATTTGGGAAAAGGGAAAAGAGGGGATTAAATCAAGAAAAATCTATTTTGGTAGGTAAGGTAATTCCCAAACCCCTCATCAAATTTCCTCTAGTGGTATCATGGCCAGTACTTCAAGGCTTCACCCTTTAGACAGTTTGTTAGCATTTCTCATTAAACATAAATGTAACACATTGTCTTTTAGTCATAGTATTTAATTAATAACTTATAATTGCAGACTGGAGAAAATGAGGTGTTACATCCCCTCTTCCTTAAAAGAGAGCATCATCCTTGGTGTTTTACTACCGATATAAACAATTTTTATACAAAAAACAAAAATGGGTATGTCACCTTCATGGCATCATCCAATTCCCATGTGGCCTCATCTACTCCAAAATGTTTCCACAACACCTTGACTTGCACAATGGCTTGATTCTGAAGCAGTTTATCCCTCCTGTCCAAGATGCGTTGAGGCTTGGGATACAGTTCTCCTTCTGGGTCCTCCTAGATCACAATCCAATTAATGACATGATTAGTGTTATGAACATATTTCTTTAACAAAGATATGTGGAACACATGATGGACTTTGACAATGGGAGGCAGAGCTAGATGGTATGTCATCGGTCCCACCCTGTCTAGAATCTTGAAAGGTCCACAATAACGGAGTGCCAACTTGGCATAATTCCCAATCCTCAAGGAGATTCTCTTTGTCTTAGTTCTGACATACACACAATCTCCTATTTTGAACTCCTTATGAGCCTATTTGTTTTCAACATAACTCCTTTTCCTATCTTGTGCCACTTTGAGATTCTACTTAATTTTGGCTACTTCTTGTTCCATTTCTTTTAGCATATCGATCCCAAGGGTAATCTTGTCCACCAGATTATCCCAATTGACTGGAATTTTACATTTTCTTCCATATAGAGCCTCAAAAGGGTTCATTTCCAATGACTCCTGATAACCATTGTTCTAAGCAAATTCTACCAAAGGAAAATATTCCTCCCATTTTTTGGGTTGGTGCATAACATACATCCTCAGCATATCTTCTAGCACTATGTTTTCCCTTTCAATTTGGCCATCTGTTTGAGGATGGTGAGCATTCCTGAGAGCCATCTATGTTCCAAATCCTGTAAATAAAATTTTCCAAAAAGTTGATGTAAATTTTGCATCCTGATCTGAAATAATTGTCTTGGGCATACCATGCAATCTAAAAATTTATTTTGCAAAAACATCAACAACATCTATTTCTTTATAAGTGGATTTAATGGGGATAAAGTGAGTTGTCTTACTCAACTTGTCCACCACCACCATGATTGCCTCATGTTTTTTTGTTGTTCGTGGAAATTATGTGATGAAGTCCATGGAAATAATCTTCCATTTCCATTTTGGAATCTATATGGTTGCAACAAACCTTTTGGGTGTTTTTTCTCAACCTTGATTTGTTGGCACTCTAGGAAACCAATGATGTATTTTTCAATTTCCTTTTTCATCCCCAACCATAAATACAATTTTCTTATTGTTGGTATCATCTTTTGATAACTTGGATGACCCACATAGGGTCTCCAATGAAACTCGTCCATGATAAGAGTTTTCAGTTCTTGATAAAATTAGGTATGTACAATTTTCTATTGTACATCAACGTCCCATCCTTTGCGATCTGATATCCTTCGTATTTCTGTCCTTTGGGATCTTGCTGCAAAATTTCCTTTATTGAGTTCAATTGTTCATCACCCTGTAGGGAATTTATGATTCTTTTCTTTATATTGGATTCACATGTTCTTGTTGCTCCTAAGTGAATTGTTTTCATTCTTCTACTGAGTGCATCCACCACCTGATTTTCCTTACGTTTGATGTGTTTGATTTAAAAATAAAATTCACTGATTAGAGACATCCATCTAGCTTGTCTGGCATTTAAACATGGTTGATCGAATAAGTATCTCAACCCACTATGATCTATCATTAATACAAACTTTCTCCCTAGTAAATAGTGTCTCCACATCTTCAAGGCATGCACAACGGATGTCAGTTCTAAGTCATGAGTGACATAACGTTGCTCATGCCTATTCATTTTTCTTGATTCATAGCATACCACATGCCCTTCTTGCATGAGGACTCCACCAAGTCCTTCCTTACCAGAATCTATACAAACCCGAAAATATTTTTCAAGGTCTGCAATATTTAGTACATGGACATTGCTCAAAAGATATTTCATCTCTTGGAAGCTTGTTTCATAGTTTACTGGCCACACAAAATTCATCCATTTTATTTGTAGGGAAGTGATTAGGTGGCCGATTTTGGATAACCCCTTAATGAACCTTCTATAATATCCAACCAACCCATAAATGACCTCACCTCAAACAAATTTCTATGGGTTGGCCAATCCATGATGGCTTTAATCGTCCCTGGATCTACTACCACTCTATCTCTCAAAATTACATGACCCAAATCTTGGATATGTTTTTGGAAGAAATCACACTTGTTTTACTTAGTATACAACAAATGTTCTCTCAACACCTGCAACACTAATATGTGGTGTTATGCATGCTCCTCGTGGGTTGTTGGCCCTCAACCAAGTTTTGAGAGAATATTGGTCGTGTTTGACCATTTTCGGGACTTCAACAAGATGGTCGATGATGGAGCGCCCAGGTAGAGATGAGATTGCGGGATCTCACTTGTGTTGTGGGCTTTTTGGGTTATTAGGGTTTATGTAATGGGTATGGGATGTCGGCCCATGGGTTTGCCCATGTTTAGGCCTCATTGTAAATGTATAAATAGATAGTGAAGCGATGTAAGAAGCAGTGTAAGTGTTGGCTATGTGAAAAGACTTGTAATTGGCTTAGTGCAAGAGAATGTAAATTTCTTTGTGCACATATGTTGTATGTAAGGCTTTGTGATATTGAGGAGTTGGCTCTGTGCCTTGACCTGGTTTTGAGGAAGGTGGATCTAGTGTGTTGTGCACAAATCACCTGTCTAGTGCGAAGCTAAGCTCTGTGGCTTTGTGCATAGGATCAGAGGAATGTAAGAATCTTGAAGACTAATAAAGAAGAACAAGAGTCGGTGGGCGTAGCCCCACACTAGAGTGAACCACGTATATCCTGTGTTGATGTGGTTTGTGCAATAATTTTTATGTTGTTTATGTATTTACCATATTAGTGCACTGATCTTGATGTATGGTAGATAGATCTATGGATGCTTAGTGCTTATGTATGATGAATGCTAGATCTAAGTTGATGCTATGTGCTAAATGTTTGGATGTGCTTAATCTTGATTATTACTATGTTGATTTGTAATAAGGGTTAACCTACAATGTGAATAAGGTTTAAGAACTAATGCATGTTATTGGCTAAGCGCTCTGCTAAGTGTTGTAATCAAAGATCTGTGTCCCAGCTCAGTTGTAGACACTTGAGTCCTGCAACCCCCCCGCCTCTAACTCGGGTGAGACTTCATCTGCTTCGCAGGTGTTTCCGAAAGGGCCGGTAGTTAGGGTTTTGTTGGTGTGTTGTTGAAGCGTTGTGTTAGCGTCGAAAGTCACTCCTGGATTGCTTGCAGGAGAAGAGCCCGACACCCATCAGTTTAATGTCACGATTTTTTTATAAAGGGGTGATCAAATGGAGATAAAGACTCGAGGAGATATTACTCTAACTCAGGGACTGGGTCT
>JASDQU010100293.1:230541-261052 GCA_032191745.1 Picea mariana | reverse complement strand
AGAAAACTTTCCTGAGATGGCGACGGTGTTCTTTATCAGATTTTGAAAACACTGTGATGTCATCCAGATAAACAACCACAAATTTATCCTTTTCTCCAACGAAAGCTATGTCCATGGCACGCTAGAATGTCGCCCCTGCATTCATTAGTCCAAATGGCATCTTGGCATACATGAATGTGCCCCATGGAGTGGTGAATGTTGTCTTTTCCCTATCCTCAGGCAGAACAGAGACTTGATTGTAGCCATAGAAACCATCAATCATGGACATCCTGGAAGCTCCTGTCACCCTCTGCAGTATATGTTCCATCTTCGGCAAGGGGTAGTTATCCTTCTGTGAGCTCCTGTTCAGGTTTCTGAAGTCTACACAGAGTCGGATCTCTCCATTCTTTTTCCTTACTGGCACCAAGTTGGCCACCCACTCTGAATATCTCAGTGGTACAATGATCTGGGCTTGAAGCAACTTCTTCACTTCCCTCTCCATGATAGGCAGCAGCATGGGATTGATCTGTCTCAGCTTCTGCCTGAATGGCTTTGCCTCCTCCTTTAATGGAATTTTATGCTCGATGACAGAAATGTCATACGTTTTGAGGTCTTCATATGTCCAGGCAAAAACGTCCACAAATTCTCTCAAAATTCCAATGTATTCAGACCTCTACTCCTTTGTCAGACTTCTTAACAATTTGAAATACTTGGGCTCACTCTCGGTCCCAATGTTGCACTGAATAGTACCAACGTCCTCCTCCGAGACTTCTCATTTTAGCGATACATCATTTCCATCAAAAAGTATTTCCAAAGGAACCAGTCCTTTGGGGATATGGTTGCTGAGCAGCTGTACAATGTCACGCTCCGCAATCTTATTCATAAAATTACCCCGATCGAGCTCCTCCTATGAGACGACGTCTTGGTCAATGTGTATTTCTGAAAATTCCTCAACAGTCTCCAAGAACCTCTTGACCTAGCGATCATCCTCGAATACCTTCCAATGTTTGACGTTGTTAGGTATGGAGGGCCTGTATTTTACCTCTACATCATATCTGAATTTGGGCGGCAAGGGTACTTTGAAATTGCTAGCCGATGTAGCCAAGGAATCTGCCAAGGTGTTCTCCTCTCTTGGGATGAAAGAAATATTAAACGCTGAGAAGAAACTGTCAATAAGGTCCCAAACCTCATTTCTGTAACTCCTGAGTCGAGGATGCTTAGCCTGATAAGCGTTCCTGACCTGCTGAACCACCAAATCTGCATCTCCAAAAACTGCTACTTCCTGAATTCCCATTTCCTTTGCGGCTCTTAGCCCCAGAACAAGAGCTTCATACTCTGCCACATTATTGGTAGCTTCAAATTCTAATCTGTAAGACATAGATATGGTTTCCTGAGTAGGTGACACAAAAACCACCCCAGCTCCAGCGCCTTCCCTGGAAGAGGCTCCATCAAAGAACAGTTTCCAGACGGGGGTGATGGAGGGAGGAAGTTTGGGGGAATTGGTGGGCTGCTTTCTGAGTTTGAGAGGAGGCTCGGGGGCATGGATGAGTTGTAGAAAACTGGAGCCTAAGTCAGTGTCCAAGGAAAACATGGGATGGTTGGTAGGGTTGGCTTCATCACTGATTATATAGGCCAATTGAGCTTCCCTGTATAGTCTTCTATGCTCTCCTCCAAACACTAGGATAGTAGCATATGTGAGGTCCATCTGCAAGGTTCCCCCCAGTCTTTTTCTCCAAGATCTTGATAATAGCATACCGAACTTGGGGGGGACATCAGCTACTACNAGACATAGATATGGTTTCCTGAGCAGGTGACACAAAAACCACCCCAGCTCCAGCGCCTTCCCTGGAAGAGGCTCCATCAAAGAACAGTTTCCAGACGGGGGTGATGGAGGGAGGAAGTTTGGGGGAACTGGTGGGCTGCTTTCTGAGTTTGAGAGGAGGCTCGGGGGCATGGGTGAGTTGTAGAAAATTGGAGCCTAAGTCAGTGTCCAAGGAAAACATGGGATGGTTGGTAGGGTTGGCTTCATCACTGATTATATAGGCCAATTGAGCTTCCCTGTATAGTCTTCTATGCTCTCCTCCAAACACTAGGATAGTAGCATATGTGAGGTCCATATGCAAGGTTCCCCCCAGTCTTTTTCTCCAAGATCTTGATAATAGCATACCGAACTTGGGGGGGACATCAGCTACTACAATATCCATGACCACACTCTTCATGGGTAGTTGAAACAAGGTCACAACCAGGTCTTTGATAACTCCAAGACACTGAACTCTCCTAGAATCAAAGGAATAGAGGTCATGATAGGCTCAAGTAACTTCTAGCCCTAACTCTTCCATGACAGTTTTGGGCATGAGGTTGTGAGAGGCCCCTGAATCCAGCAAGCAGTTGTGCAGCACTTTATCATGTACATTCAGGGATGTGTAGAAAGGGGGGGATGAGTCATCTCTATTTTCTACCACGGGGCCCAGGACAACTGTTGGATTTTCATCTTGGAGGTTTATGGAGTCTGAGGGAAGGCATGAGGCTTCAGACTGTAAAAGTTCAGAGAAGTTCTTTTTGAATTCATCATGTTTAATTAGCTCAGTGAGGGGCATAGGGATTCTGATCTTTCGGATCTCATGCTCGAAATTAAAAGAAGATGTAGGATTTGGAATTTCTTTTATTTCAGGAACATGATTGTGGAAAACGGAAGAGAGGGGTTGGGCCTTCTTACCTCTGTGACCATCTGCTACTTCACTAGCAGGCTTCTCAGCTCTAATGGACTGCTCAGGAATACCAGGTGTTGTTATCCTTTTGTTGGACCTCAGGTTGTACCTGCCTTGACCGCCGCCAGCCTTTTCTCCCTTGCTCAATTCATTTAGCTGACTGTCCATGAGAGACTCCTCATATGCTGATTGAGTGAGATGAGGAAAAGGAGGAGTATCTCCAAAGCAATGGATTTTAGGCTCAAGTTCGCCTGTTTCCCCTTCTTCTCCCTCAGCCACAAAATTGTTTTGAAAAGGGGCCTGAAATTTCTGGTCATCTCTGTCTCTTTGCATCATCGGGGTAGCGATATTGTTTGGCCTCCGAAAACCTCCTTTGTTTTCAGCGCTCTGAGGGCCCTTGTATGCTTACCTCCTCTCTACCTTCATTCTTTCCATCTCTGCAGACAGAGACTTCACTATCTTGGTTAGTTCGACTGCTTGAAGGTGGGGCACCGATGGGCCTGAAGTTGAGGCTTCGGATCTTCCCTGTCTTCTACCCACGTCAGCCTCGCTCCTCAATCTATTGGCTGCTAATACATTGGATTCCACTTCTATGGCTGCGTCTTGCATTTGAACTAAGGAGGCGGCTCTTCGTTCTCTCAATAAAAGACAAAAACTGGGGCCAAACGCACTAGCATAGGACATCTTGGCCGAAGCTTCTGATGGCTTTATTTCATCAGGAATCTTATTGTACATCCTATTGAATCTTTTGGAGAAGTCAGAGACAGACTCTCCTTCCATCTTCTTCAAAGACCCGAACTCAGTCATATAATACATGAAATCCTTCTTATCTCCCCACTGCCTCAGGAAAGCATTATCCAGGGCTTCAATTCCAGCAATAGATCCGAGAGATAATCCTCTAAACCATTTCCTTACCTCACCATCCAGGCTCTAGACAAAAACCCTCATCCAGACATCTTCATCTCCAATGTTCAGGTTGTCTGCATAACTGTAGAAAGAAGTCAGGTGTTCTTCCGCAGTTATGTCCCCTTCCCTGGTGAACTTGGGCATATATTTCAAGTAATCTCCAACAGGAAAATGATTCATGGGATTAGGTAAGATCAAGGGAGCATACCTAGCAGCAAATATGGCGTCCATTCTATTCAGAGGGGGATTAGCACCAACCATAGGAATATTAGGTGGAGGAGATATTGGAGGAGAAGGAGTTCGCAAAGGGGGTATTGAGAATGAGTCTCGAAGTGGAGTGGGAAACAAGAGGGGACTTAAGGAGAAGGCTATCGAGCTCAAGTCAACGGGTGCTCCTCTTTGCACAGGAGTGGTTAAGCTAGGCGTAGGGAAATCTTCTGCGGTCCTGGGTCTACGCCAGGGTATAGCTTCAGGGGAGAGGGGAGTGACAAGGTCTTGACCCTCCAGTCCCAGACCAGGAGAGGAAAACTTGACAGGAACACTCCCAAAATTTAGGAAATGAGAAACTGCAGAAACAGGCCTGTCGGGAAACTGAGGAGGAGAAAAAGGAGCTCCCACAGCAGGATGTGGTGGATTACCTGGTTCAGTGATGGATGCTTCTTCTTCAGGAGCCTTTCCCCTTCTGAGCACCGCCTCTGGATCTGTTTCAGGCGTAGCTAGAGACAACTGTGGATGAGACCGCGTATGCCTACCCCTGAAATCCACAATTGACAGGGCAGGTCCGCCACAGTGGAGTCGCCAGGTGCATGTTAGAAATCTTGAAAGGCTCCGATAATCCGATGCACCTTTAGATCCAGAGGCTCAATGTCGTTCTACCCAAGGAAAATCTTCAATTTCATCCCCGGCAACGGCGCCAGAAATGTTAGCGTCGGAAGTCACTCCTGGATTGCTTGCAGGAGCAGAGCCCGACACCCATCAGTTTAATGTCACGATTTGTTTATAAAGGGGTGATCAAATGGAGATAAAGACTCGAGGTGATATTACTCTAACTCAGGGACTGGGTCTGGTACATAAGTAACAAAGGAGGTCTCGACCTAACTTCAGCCAGTGGGTTGATTAAAAGATGAGTAGGTGGAAGACTTGGTAAGAAAGTGAACAAACAGCTTTGGGAAACAGGCTTTGGGCAGTTTGCATAAGAAAGACTCTAAATGCAAGATCCACTTGGTTCAAGGTCTCAAGAAACTGAAAGGGGACTTGACTGGATCCTCCAATTCCAAGTCATTCAGTGCTAGGAAAAATCATAAGAATTGATTAGAGACAGCGCAACTATTACAGTGATCCATTACAACATCATCCTATAATAGCTACAACTCGACTGGATCCTCCAATTCCGAGCTGTTGTAACACAGTGTAAACAAAGACATGAAAGAAACTGGCATTCATAAGGCAAGAAGTCTTGAAAGTTCATACATAATTAGAGCAACAATGCTTCATTAAAGCTTTACAATCAGGAGCTCTGCTCAACCATCGATCCTTACAAAATGGAAAAAATGCCTACATATACGCTTCTCTTCCTTTTTCCCAGCAGAGGTGTCTCAGAACTTTCAATGGGTGACGTCTCCTCAATCAAATCTGTCCTTTGTTCCCCTGTAATACGCCTCTTTAACTCGGCATGGCTCATGCCAGGGTGGTAGCTGAGCCCTTTGAATGTTGAATTGGCGTGTGCAGGTTCCTCTGGCGACTTGAAGACTCGGCATGGCTTCCCTGAGGAGAAATGGTACAAGGGACCCTCTCGGGCAAACTTTCGGCTGGGACCTCCATACTCTGCAATAAATAAGAGAGGTGAGGTTTGAGCCACCCTCTCTTTTCTTCATTAATCTCTAGCAGGTACTGAGATTTAGCCCACGTCGAATTGGCATCTGGTACATCACTGTGTCTTTCCTCTGTGATTTAGTTCGACGTTTCGGGGCTCGAGTGGCCAAATGACAAATATAAACACCCCTTCCCCATGCCTCCTTCTTGATGACCAGGCACCAAAACCATAGGCCCGATTCTGGGCGCCATCGAAACTTTGAGGTTCGGGATTTCCCCGTCGGGAAATCGACACTTGCGCTGTTGTGATCCACTGTCCTCACGGATCCTCAACTCCCGATATGCCGATGCCACTTGGTGTTGTCTCCCTACAAGGATTGACCTTTCGACACCTGTCCCCTACTATGGTCCTTAACTCCGTCGGGAAATCGCGTATCGAGGTATCGCGATTCCCGTTGTCATGTGCATGGGACTTTCAGTTCCCTGATCCCCGACTCTGCTCCTGATGTCTGACGCGTGTCCTGCCAATATCAACGGCTAGGATCTCCATCGGTATTTCGAGACTTGAAAGGTCTCAGTCCTCTTACCCTTTGAAACCCCGATGACTCTAATATTCTGATGACTCCCCCGGGACTCCTCCTCTGCACACTAGGGCTTAACCCCGGCGCAACTTCTCGAGATCTAACGGCTGACGGGATTTCATCGATCTCCTCTGTAATATTCTGACCGTCGATTTCTCCCTCCTGTTGTACCTTTGTGCCCCGCTACCACAATTGTTACTAACACGTTGAACCCTAGGTTTTCCCTTGTGCCAACAAATGGTTCCGTTGTTGGAACCTGAAACTGTGATTGTTGGGAATTGAAGAAAAGAGAAAGTTATGTGCATAGATATGTTATTGTAGTGCGCAATATTCTACTTGACTTGTGAAGCTCTATGCTAAGAAAGAAACCCGATCTGAAGAAAAGAGGTAAGATCTTAAAGATTTATGCTCTGTTAAAGGTAAGATAAGTGGAAATTTTTGCTTCGAAGGTATGAATCTAGGTATGTTTGATAGATTTTGTTCTAGTCTGAAAACTAGGGCACAGTTAGAAGAAAGATTCGGTCTGAATAAATTTGATAGAGATAGTGAAAGATATGTTATTCCTATGCATAGAAATAATTTTTGGACCAACAAGTGGATGCAGGAACCTAGAAATAATTTTTGCAGATTGCAGGTCCATCACTGTGATCCCAGTGCGTAGTACAGGAAAGGTTGGGAATCATTTAAGAGAAAGAGAGGATTGACATTGTGTTATAACTGCAGAAGACCAAGACATATTGCTAAGGAATGCCCTGGTATAGTTCCTATTTGTCTTTGTTGTAAAGCTATTGTTCACGAGGTTGAGGATTGCCCAAGAATGATTGCTAAAGTTGAAAAGATGAACCTGAGGCAAGAAAACTATAAATAAGGTCAAAAGGCTAAGGATATGTTAGAAAACCAAAAAGAATAAGAGACTATGTTATTACAGTTAAAAGAATAAATGGATGATCATAGAGACTTCAATTTACCAGAGATATTGGAAGAAAAGCAGTGCATAAAAACAAGAATAGGAGACTTCGATATAGACTGTATCTTGGATGAAGAAACAAAGATGAATATCATGCGAGAAAGCACTTGTGAAATTTTGGGAAAGCCTGCTATGGTTCCTTCATTGGGAAGGATAGGATTGTTTAAAGGAAAGATGATAACCATATGTGGAAGAGTTACTAATGTTCCTATGATTTCCCATGAAACATCAACTGAAGAAGAATTTGAAGTCATTAAGTTCATTGAGAGCAGTGACCATTTTTCACTTTTGTTAGGAAATACCTAGATTGAAAAGGATCAGATCAGAAGGAAAGTAGAGGAAGAGGCTACAGAATAGAAAAACAACGAATTAAGGGACTTCATAGCTAGAAAGATAGAGCAACTAATAGAAGAAAAAGAGGATCAGTTGAAGCAACAGAGGGCAAGATAAGTAGTTGTCAAAGTTGAAATAACACAAGAAGGCTTAAAGAGCCTGTCCATGTAGGAAAGAGGTGCATCCACCTCGGAAATAGTAAGAGAAGAGGTAATATATTTGAACCCTATGAAATAACATCACCAGTGCGAAGTTACTACGCTAAGAGAAAGTAAGAATAAGAATGGAAAGAGGAACCCGGAGACTCAAATCACAGGAAAGAAGGCAAGAAAGATTAGTAAGAAGAAAGCAAAGCTAGAAAAATTGTAGGAAGTTCCAGAGAAGACTTCGCAGAAAGAAGGCTTGCAGAAGTTGAACCTTGTCGGAATAGCAGAACAACACAGAATGGTACTTTTCCATGGCGAAGCAATATGATCGTTGGAGGCGCCCCAGCCGTTAGAACAATGCTTCGGAATGGCTAGAAACACAGTTATTAACAGAAATATTGTCATTGGACCGTTGATACCGCACCATAATGGATGGATGCGCATTGATGGACGTATTCCTACCTGTTGGATGGATCCATTACGACGTTGCTTAATTAACCCGTCGGATGTTGTGCCGGGACCACTTTTTGCAAATTGAGATATCCGCGCTAACAGAGAACTGATTGCCTATCGCGCTGTGATTTTTAGACCTCGCCATTCATTTGATTACCTTGCTTGTCTATTCACCTACCTGATTTATTCTATTACAAGAGTGAATGTCGGGCGAACGTAGCGCAGTAGGGAAGTCCATGGAGGAAATTCTCGTAGATCTCATGATTGAGAAAGTCATGTATGTGGGAATACAGGCATCATCGACTGGTGGATTGCAAGCATCCCCATTGACTGGGCGACGTTCTGTCTGCACTGCTAAGAAATGAAGAAAACACCACAATGATCTGGCTAACGCGAAGCAGATCCTGTCGATCCTGCCAGACTACATCTCGCCTCTGGCTGGCGCGGTTAACCAGGACAATGTCCCACGTGATTTCGAATACACGTTGATCATTGCGTACCTCTCGAAGGGGATACACGCAGTTGGACCCCAGTTGGGACTGATCCCAGATTTGAAGATCAGTGACTTCAACCTCGGAGACCGGAAGAACTATGCGATGCTCGCGCTGCATAGGTACCTGATGAAGACGATTGGGAAGAATTCCAAGATAGTTCCCCAGCTGTGGATTAAGGAGCTCACACGATCCACGATCTTGAACGTGATGAATATCCCCCACTTCAGCCGACATTAAGAGGTTAATGCTTGAGTTAAACTCCTCCTGTCGTGCTACCATGGAGGGTATATGTGGCTTGATAGGCACGTGATTGTGGATCCGGAGCTGATCCACTTGATCTCTGGATTGAGCATGCAAGGACTGGACCCTCACCAGTTCTACCCAGGGAAGACGTCAAATCGCTCCTTGGCCCAGCATATAAAAGAAGACTATGGCGATGTAGAGAAGGGGAAGCGAGGCTACAAGGTAGCCTCCATCCAGGATGGTGCAGCACGCCTTTCTTTCCAGCTTATAGCAGGAAAGCTCGTCAGAAAGAACCAGCCAACACAAGTCACAGGGTTCGTAGTCGACCTCGCAGGGAAGTGTGTCGAAGGAATGTAGATGAACTGGGCAAGTTACCTCGTCAACGAGATGGAAAAGAACTATCACGAAGCACAAGATGAAGGATACAAGTTTCACTTTAGTTGGTTACTGATTTTAATTGCATTTGTCACCTAGAAAATGTCGAAAGGAGCAGCCTTCCCAAAAGTCGAGCCATCAGAGCCATTGGCCGCAAGGTTCTCCACCTTGTGGTACACGAGCGATATGGCGAAGCAGTGGCAATCAAACACGTTGTTCCATGCCTATTACCTAAAATTGAAGCACGCCATTGAATCATTCCCCCATATGACCCCGAATACCTTGCATCAATACAGGCCGCTAGAAAAGTTCCATGAAGATCGACACTTCGTCTACATCATTGCGCGCATGGATGAAAGTAAGGAAGATTTGCAGTCTTATTATAAGTTGACCGAGGAAGACATGGAAGATATAACCAAAGAATGGCCAGCAGAATTCCTTGTACCAGTCGAAGATATTGAACTCTCTGACCCCGACATCATAGGAAGTCCCTTAGTCACCCAGACTAAGTATGATGGACAAAGTAGCGCAAATAAAAAGAAGAAAAAGGAGGAAGTGCAGGACATAGAAAGTGATGAGATAGGCAACGCATCAGAGGAAACTGTGCCTGACTCACCTGTAGGAGGAGGAGGAGACAAAGTGAACCAAGAGGAAGGAGGGGAAGAAGGAAACAAGCAAGATAAAGGCAAAGTGACACCGCCAAAGGACCCCCTGACAGAGGTCGAGACATCAAAGAAAAGGAATGTTTCTCTGCAGAAACCCTCAGCACGGAAGAAGACCCAAGCCAGTAAGCCTCAATCGCAGAATGTTCTCACAGTGGATGATATCCAACTCATCATCACAGCTGTAGAAGACACCTCAAAGGATATTCTCCAAATACATGAAGCGAAGAAATAAACACTGTGTGACGGAATAGAGAAGGAGCTCAAGGATATACATCAAATTATCCATTCGATCCATGAAGTGCCTACTGCGCCTTCTTCAGCTGAAAGTGTAGAATCGGGGGATGAGCCAACCCAATTACAAAGATTAGCAGATGCAACGTAGGCTTGACTCCGTCGAGCCCAAGAAGAAAAGGAGCAGGCCACAAAGGCCTTAAATCAAGAAAAGGAAGAGGTCCTAGAGAAACTTTGAGTTGCGCAGCAAGAGAAAGATGAAATTAGGGTGATGTTTGAGGAATATAAAGAGAGGATGCATAAAGAAAAAGACTAGCTTCTTGCAGAGAAGACTGAGGTCAAAGAAGCAATGACTAGAGCACTTCGCTCTATGTCGGGCTTGGCACAGGAGGAACCAAAGTCAACTGAGATGCAAGTGGGGAAGCTTGTCAAAGCCATTCAACAGCTTCAAGCAAGAGAAATAGAGCTATAAATCCAATCAGTGTCGAGCACTCCGCAAGAAGTGCACGATCAAAGGGAATAAGCTACCAAGAATGCAGTATAAAGAATCATGGAACTTGCCTCAGAGTGTAAGCAACTGAGTGATCGAAGTGCACATACCTATGATCACCTTGCAGAAGATCCGGAGTTGAGGAAACTGGAGGCACAACTCCAGGAGGCAAAGCGACAGGTGTCCACCATACAAGCACAACTGAAGTTGATTACTGTCGTTGAGAAGATGAACAGGTCGCAGGAGAAACACGCAATCCAACAACAGGTAACTATTTTCCAGAGAAATATTATGGAAGTGACATAAAGACTCCAACTGATGAAGGATGAAGCATGCATGAGTTTTGAAGAATTTGAAAGATAAGGCTCGCAGCTAGACCAACTGGTTGTGACAGTGGAACAATGCCTGGAAGGGCCTGTTACTGAGAAAGTCATTTAGGAGTTCACCGAGCAATAGTCTCTAGCAAAGCAACAAGTCGAGGCAACTCAAGTTAAGCTTGAGGCCTTCGAAGTAGCCCTTCCCAGATCTGAGTGACTCGGGACGAGTCACAGGTGAGTGTTGGGGGCATGTTGGCCCTCGACCAAGTTTTGAGAGAACATTGGTCGTGTTTGACCATTTTTGGGACTTTGGCAGGCTGGTCGAAGATGGAGTGCCTAGGCAGAGCTGAGATCGCGGGATCTCACTCGTGTTGCGGGCTTTTTGAGTTATCAAGGTTTATGTAATGAGTATGGGATGTCGACCCATGGGTTTACCCATGTTTAGGCCTCATTGTAAATGTATAAATATATATCTAAGCGATGTAAGAAGTGGTGTAAGTGTTGGCTATGTGCAAAGACTTGTAATTGGCTTAGTGCAAGAGAACATAAATTGCTTTGTGCACAGACGTTGTATGTAAGGCTTTGTTCTATTGAGGAGTTGGCTTTGTGCCTTGACCTAGTTTTGAGGAAGGTGGATCTAGTGCGTTATGCGTAGATCACCTGTCTAGTGCGAAGCTGAGCTCTGTGGCTTTATGCACATGAGCAAAGGAATGTAATGAGCTTGAAGACTAATAAAGAAGAAGAAGAGTTGGTGGATGTAGCCCCACACTGGGGTGAACCACGTATATCCTGTGTTGATGTGCTTTGTGCAATAATTTTTATGTTGTTTATGTATTTACCAGCTTAGTGCACTGATCTTGATGTATGATAGATAGATCTATGTTTGCTTAATTCTTATGTATGATGAATGCTAGATCTGAGTTGATGATATGTGCTAAATGTTTGGATGTGCTTAATCTTGATTATTACTGCGTTGATTTGTAATAAGGGTTAACCTGTGATGTGAATATGGTTTAAGAACTAATGCATGTTATTAGCTAAGTGCTCTGTTGAGTTTTGTAATCAAATATCTGTGTCCCAGCTTGGTTGTAGACACCTGAGTCCTGCAACCTCCCCTGCCTCTACCTCAGGTGAGACTTCATCTGCTTCGCAGGTGTTGCCAAAAGGGCCGGTAGTTAGGGTTTTGTTGGTGCGTTGTTGAAGCATTGAACCCTAGGTCTGCCTCTATGCCAACATGGGTATTCAAATATATTAGGATGTCATCAATGAATACCAAGAAAAACCTTTCAAAATATTTCTTGAGAATATTATTCATCAAACACATAAAGGTGGTTGGTGCATTGGTGAGTCCAAAAGGCACCACCACAAACTCATAGTTCCCTTATCTTGTCCTAAATGCAGTCTTATGAATATCTTCATCCTTAATTCTGACTTGATGATACCCAGATCTCAATTCTGTTTTGGAGAATAAAGTAGCCCCTCTGAGTTAATAAAAAAGATCATTGATTCTAGGCAGTGGGTATTTATTTTTTATGGTCATCTTATTTAACTATTTGTAGTCTATACACAATCTAAAAGTACCATCTTTTTTCTTCACAAATAAGGTTGGTTCTCCCCATAGGGATACACTGGGCCTAATATACCCCTTATATAGCATATCTTTTATCTATATTTTCAACTCCACCAGCTCTGGTGTGCTTATCCTATAAGGTACCTTAGATGCAAGTATCACTTTTGGCATCAGTTTTATTGAGAAGTCAAGGTCCCTCCTAGGGGGAAGTCCTGGTATTTACTATGAAAACACATCTCTAAACTCATGTAAGACCGGGTGGTATTCTATTTTTAGCTTTCTACTCTCTATTGGATTCAACTCTTGTATAGCATATAGGGGACACCCTTTTCTACTATGATTTTTGAGTTGTAATGTTGATAACTGCCTTATAGGTACATGCTTTTGGATGCCCTGTAGCACCCTCTTGTTTCCATTGTCATCCTCACATTCTAAAGTTTTATTAAAAAAATATAGTTTTACTTTGTCGGAAACTAACCAATCCATGTATATCAGCATGTCATATGACCCCAAAGGAAGCAGATTCAGGGCTGCTTGAGTATGCATTCCATTCATCTCAAATGTGCATGATTCAATCATTTTCGTCACCTTCCTCTTGGTCCCAATGGCTAGTTGAACTAACCACGATTTTGCGTGCTTCATTCTCTGTAAGGCACATGTTTCAACAACTTGGAGCGAGATATAGATAAGGTTAGAACAGGGGTCAATTAAAATTGAAATAGTTCATTTTGAAATTTTACCTTCTAGCTCCACCACTGAATCTTGGTAGTCTTCCTGTTGATTCTCAATAGCTGTGTAAATATTGGGAACACTCTTGGCTACATGATCAACTATAGTCACCTCTTGGACATTGTAGACTCTTTGATTGTCATACTACATATAGGGTCAGTCTCTCAATAAGTGTGCTTCTCCACAGCCCCAACATTGGAGAGGTCCTCTCTTCTGGTCTTCCTTCTTTTACCTTGTTTGATATGTTGGCTTGTTCCCACTTTGAGATGGAAGTTATGTTGATGCATACTTCTAGTGGGATGACTAGACTGAGTATTTATTTTTTGATTATGGTACTGGGATGGTTTAAATCCCTTCTTCTTAAATCCATATTTATCCTTATTTTTTGAGTCCTTGTGAGGCTCTTGCCTAGGCTTGGAATGATCATAACATTACTTGGCCTTCCTGATGGTGTCATCTATAGTTCCAGGATCATCAAACTTGATTCTATCCTGATAGTACTGTGGAAAACCRTTGAGGAAGCATTGGACACTCACTTTTTCATCCTTGAGGTAAGGAACATACCTCAACAATTCTAAGAACCTCCTGGAATAAGCATCCATGGTAAGTTGTCATAACTTATGTTCATGGAATTTATTGATCTTACCATCATAATATTTATTAGATAGATACGTTTTCCTGAGATGCTTCTCAAATTGTTTCCAATTTAGTTTTCTCTCCTTCAATCCTTTAACTTCCTTGAGGTCTTCCCACCATATGGAGGCCCCTCTATTCAAATTGAAAATGGATATCCTGGCCTTTGTATTTTCCGAGTAATTATACACTCAAAAATTCTTATTCATCCCTAATAGCCAAGCCTCAACCTCTTCCCCTTTCTTGATATCTCTATCAAAGGTAGGTGGCTTTGGCTTCTTAAATTCTTATTTCATAGAACTTTATGAATGTTTCTGCTTCTTCTCCTTAGGGGAACTTGAATCGGTGTCACTGATGGACCATTATTTCGTAGTGGTCTTCCCACTAGATGACTTTGTGCCTTTTCTTGGAATAAGTTCTCCCCACATTATTGTGATTTGGTCCATGCTTCGGGACATCCAAATGTCTCTTTACTTTCTCTGATTATTGTAGTCCTGCATTGCTAGAAGTTATACCTTATTGCAATTGTTTTTGAATCTCAAACAACCTCTACAATAATATGACGATAAATGTTTCATGCTCTACATGAGCTCTCATAAGCCTTTCATTATCTTCCTTCAAACTTCTTACTGTGGCTTCCAAATCTAGAGGGGTTTCTTTGGCCCTCCTACCATCATACTCTTCATCTTTAAAAGGACAGGTCTCTTCCATGCTAACTTGTACCGTTCACTTTTCAATATATCCAATGTGTTGAAACAACAAAACACTATTAGCAATTCACATTTCAAAATTATTAACATAAAAAATTTGGTCCTTTCAAACATCAATCTGTTTCAGCAGTCCTAATTCAGGACTCCATTCCTGTTATTAATCTTGCTCAAAATTGTTGTCAATATTCATTAGTACAACTAAATGATTTAATTACTAAAACTTAAACTTTTATTACATGCAATATTACATCACTCATTCATGTTGGGTGATCCATTCAAGCCTAGAGTTTGAATCCCAGCTCTGATACCATTTGTAACACACCCAACTCCCTAACCCTTCATTAGGCTGGTGGGGTGTCAAAATTTTCTCTTCCTCCTCATAAATCCTTTAATATTTATGGAACCCATAGATGGAATCTGCTCATCAAGATATTTCTATTGACTATCACCATGCTCAAAACCGAGCTCAAAATTGAAAGTTATGGCCTCCTCACGATTTCAAACCTTTTTCCCGCTGCAATTCCGCCTCATGTCCATGTGGCGTCCACATGGAATTTCACCTCATGTACCTTTTCACGTGTAATTATTCAAGCACTGAAGTGGCGAGACACATAGCCTTCCACATGGCATATATCGATCACATAGTTGGTGGGTGTACTGTAAAAGCCAACAAGTGGAGAACCCCATGAGTGGAACCTTACCCAACTACGCACCGGGATAGGTTGATTCCCACAGAACTCAAGCTAAGATTTTTTGGTGATTGGTTATCTGGTGGACCTGTCCTCGAGACCTTACCCAACTAAAGACATACCCTAGCTAGAACCTCAGTCCATCGGGCACCTCACTCCACCTAGAGTCTGAATCCACTAGGAAAATCGCCCCACCGAACCCTCGGTTAGCCATAAGAATCCATTCCATGAGTATCCCGACCCGGTGGTCCATCTGGCACCATAGACACGTGGGTCGTCCACGACACAACATGAGATCTAACATGGCATTACCCATTACCTCAAGATATAAGGGCTCCATTACTCGGGTGTTGACACTTGTCCACTTTATATTGGTGGAATTATACGACACAAGGTTCATTACCTCATGACATATGGACTAATCACAAATCAACACACGGATTGACGTGGCATTACACGTCATCACAGAGCATCAGAGTTCCACCACTCAGATGTTTAAACTCGTCGACTTCTTATTGGATGAATGGTACAATACATGGTTCACCTTCGTCATGCTGACATTAGGGGCATGTGTCTTATTTCTCTTTCAACAAAGGAAAGGGGTTGGAACCCTTCCCAAAATATTTCCCAAACGGGCACCGGGACACCGGGAAGGGAGCACTTAGAGATGTGGGACTTGGAACTCTGATGCATTGACTCTCCCTCCTGAGCTTACTAAGAATAATATCAATGACCAAGAACCATCATACCTCCGATCCAATAGTTAGGTTTGGAGGGCACCAAATCAAAGATTTTTGTTCCCAATCAAACCCACACTCACCTCGCATAATCAAATGTTGACAAGTGTTGACCATCGTGCTATTAAGGATGCCTTGCTGGCACTCTATGTCATTATGATGTCAACATTTATCTCTCTTTCTCCTGCTACTATCGTAAAGAAAAGGACGAAACCTTGTGCTGGAACCTCATTCCACCGACACCATGGTTCCACAGGACCATGCCAACTAAAGATCTTGGGCCTCGGGTTCTCTGTTGACCTAGTTAACCAAGGCTCCACCCCCGGTCCCTGTTCTTCGATGACGAACAGATGACAAAGATTCACCTTCCCTTTCAATCCAACGACCACCCTCTCACCCTTGTGTTTAACAGGAACTTGGGCGGGTTGAGATTAAGCCACTCGAGATCCAGTGGTTTTGATGTTGGTTGGTTACTTCATAGGTCGATGCCTGACTTCTCAGTGGACAATCGAGATTGACTAGCCACAATAAATAGATGGATATTGTTTCATTCCTATTTTTAATAGGGGTTTCATCTTGTTAAGGAATTATCCCTAGACGTATCTGTCCCATATTCCTTCTAGACACCCAATTGAAGATTTTACATCTTGCAAATTCCCCATTTCATGAGCATGGAACATACATGGATTGCGACCTACTCTAGCATTCCCTATGCAATCATTACTCGAAGACTTTAGCTCTTTCGGGGAACATCTCAACATTAACACAACTTCATATTTCACATTCATTCATTGTGCTCAAACTAATAACATGATCAAAATATATAGTCCACAAGTCAACGATAAACATGCCTGGGACATTTCGATTAAAACACAGAGTGCAACTCCTTTCTCTAATTAATTCCATATTCATGAGAGATATTGACTAGTAAGCATCAATACCAAGCATATAAAAAATTACTAAATTGGGTATTCACTTCACCCCTTTTAGAATTACTTAAAAAACTATGCAATTTCCACTCAAACAACATTAATACACATATATTTACAATTGCAGAAAACAAAGCGCAAAAGAGGCTTATATGTTTTCAGGGTAAAGACTAGTCAGCCAACTAAATGAGGGTGTATCATGCCTTTCCATGTAGGCTCTACTAAACTCGAAGTTTCTCCAGCAGGCCACCCCCGTGTCAAGCCTTAATACCACCGGGGAAGCTCAAATCTCTCTCAAAAAGGTTTAGGAAAGTAAAGGCCAGTCTCCTTCACTGTCTACCAGAAGGATTTATGATTTTCGGGCTACTTGAGTTTTTTAGTCCACTCCTCACTTTGAACCCTGTTCTCTTTCTTTTCCTTCTCCCAAAGGCACTCATGGGTCAACTCCCAAAATGAGGTGAGTACCTTGCCATCCCTGAGGTTGATAGTCTTCAGATGTCCTATTCCTCCCCCGTGCTTCCATTAAGGTGGGAAATTGGTGGCTCAACTATCATGCCTCTCTACATTAACTGATTTCTTTGGGAAAAAGGAAAATAGGGGATTAAATAAGAAAAAACTATTTTGATAGATAAAGTAATTTTTAAACTCCTCACCAACTTTCCTCGAGTGATATCATGGCTAGTACTTCAAGGTTTCACTCTTCTACCATTTTGTTAGTAATTCTTATTAAACATAAATGTAACAAATTATCTTTTAGTCATAGAATTTAATTCATAACTTATAATTACCAATTGGAAATAACACTAAAAGATGGAAACTTAAAAAGAATAAGAATAAAGGTGAAGGTAGAAAAGTGAATGTGCATTTTAAAAATACATGAGAGACAAGGTGAGGGTGGGTGAATAAGGAAGTAAGTGTGTGTTTATAGAAATGCATACTTACTCCTCTCACCCCACCCTTAAAAGTACGGGAGTAAGTATGCATTTTAGAGGAGTAAGTGTGCATTTTTTAAAATGCTTTATTTACTCCCTTTACCCTCACCTTGACCTACATCCAAAATATAACATGAGGTATTAAGATAATTATTTAACATAATATACTTTGTGAGGTTTTATTGTGTTTAAAATATACTATGTGAGGTTTTATTAACATATATTTTGTGTAAAGTTTTATTGAGTTTATTGTCACGAATTTTAGTAGGTATTTTATCAAAGTATAATTTAATTAGAAACTAGGGTTGTATATTTTATTTTATTTATTTAATAATAAAATATTGATTTAATAGGTAAAGTATTAGAGTTATTATGATATAGTTTGTGTTTTATAATTTTATATATATATAAAAGATATTATATTTTTACAAATTAACTATTAAAATATTTTTTATTTTAGAAATTATATATATATAATTATTTTTTTTAGATGATGATGATTAATATTCATTGAGATCAGAATTGGTCTATCGGACCTTAATAAAGGTAAGAGATTACTTATATTTTTTAATAATCTTATTTATGTGCTCAAAAAACATTGAGAGGAGAATTCTAAAATCACCATAGTTTTGTTGACTTAGGAGGTTAGGAAGGTCATTATTGTGACATATATTTTGAAATTGTGATCTAATTTGGGTATACACAAGGCACTCTAGGAGAAAGAGTTTTTCATCTTCAATCAACTTAGTGTCATAAAGCTGACATATTCTTACATCCCACAGTGTTTTGGGAATTGTCCAACACCCAATTTCATTATATACCTAATGGGAGTTGGTTAATATTTTATCAATGCTTATTTTCTTCTTTGCGCTAGTCAGGACTAAGAGATACTTTTGATATTCTAGATTAGGGTTGACCACCTACTTAGCTTCCTTTTATCTTTTAATTCTATATTACACCATACATTCTTTTTAAATTTAGATGTAATAATATTTTTAATATTATCAATATTCTGCAGAGTGACATCTTCGTATATTCCCCAATAATTTAGCCAATACTTGGCATCTGATGTTACCCTCTCTTGAGTCTCTAGTGGTTTTGGTTGGAGTTAGAAGCAATTTTGGGGAGCCTCTTGTCATACATGTTTTTTATCTTGTTATTATACATTAAGTACTTAATCATTGTTGTTAACTCAATCGAGGAAATGCTCACTTTTATGAGGAGGATAGGATAGGGTGTATTGCCTTTATTTTTGAGATTATAAGTAATAAAATTATTTTGGATATGCTCTATATTTCTCCAGGATTCTCTAGAGATACAAAATCCCCAAACTTCACATCCAATAAGATAAGAAGAGTGATGAGAGTACCAAATATGAGTTTTTCTTATCTAACATCCAAAGGTCTGCTAATTTACACTTGCTTTCAAGTCCATAATAAGATTTTCACCCTCCATTTATCATTTTCTCAACACTATAGTTCCAATTGATCTTGTGATGAATATTGATTCCAAGATATTTGTATGAAGGCACTTCTTCCAAGCTATTGTTGTCAAATGTGAAAGTGTCATGGGTGATCTTTTTCGATTCAATTATCATAACCTCATGGATAATTGAATCGAAAAAGATCACTTAAATAAGTGGCAACAGAAGTGGGTCAAGAAATTCCAGGCATATGAATTTGACATTGAGTATGTGAAAGGGAAGAAAAACTTGGTTTTTGATGCTCTCTCCAAGAAACTTGAGATATGTTCATTTGCAGAGATTTCAGCTAACTGGAAATATCACCTCTTGGTAAGTATTCCAAGAACAAATTTTATTGCGAGTTGATGGATCACAACATACAGGATGACAAGTATAGAGTGGTGGATGACATCATCTACTATAAGGACCGCATATACTTAGTCCTTGAATCTACATTGAAGGAGACTATTATGAGGGTTATGCATGATATGCCTCTGGTAGGCCATCGTGGGTATTTTAAAACTTACAGGTAGATCAGGGAGAGGTCCACTTGGAAGTACCTCAAAGATTATGTATTGATACATGTGAGGGGGTGTATGAATTTTCAACAGAACAAGTCAGAGAAAACTCATCATGAGGGGTTATTACAACCATTACCCATTCTGGAGCAAAAGTGGGAAAGTGTGTCGATGGACTTCATCACAGGTATACCGAAGGTACAGGGCAGAGAATGCATACATGTGGTCGTCGATTTATTGAACAACTTTACACATTTCTTCGCCATTTCCTCATAATACAAGGAAACATGGGTAGAAAATTTGTTCTTCGGCGAGGTATTCAGACTCAATGGGTTGTCAAAGTACATTGTTAGTGACAGAGACAACAGATTCCTCAATGCATTTTGGTAGGAGGTTTTTAGGTTGGTTGGCACAGAGTTGACTCCTAGCACTAGTTACCACCCCCAGAAATATGGTCAAACGGATATCGTGAAAAAGTGGCTCGAGGGGTATATATGTAACTATGTGTCAGGGCATCAGAAGGCATGGCTTAACTGGTTGCATTTGGGGGAACATTGTTATACTACCAATTATCATATTTCCATTAGTAGGACCCCATTTCGAGAATTATATGGATATGATTCTCTTTCATTTGTTGATTTTTCATTTGGGGATAGCAGGGCTCCCAAAGCCAAGGATTGGATCCAGAAGAGTCAAGACATCCTCAAGGATCTCAAGGAAAATTTATAGGTGGCACCAAATCATTAGAATATTTATGCAGATAGGCACAAGGTCGAGCACACTTTCGAGGTGGGGAACTTGGTGTTTTTTAGATTAAAACCATACAGATAGTCTTCACTGAATAAAAGTGGTGCAGAAAAGATAAAACCAAGATTTTATGGCCCCTATAGAGTGATTCATAGAGTTGGTGAGGTGGCTTATGATCTTGAGTTTCCAGAAGGGAGTAAGATCCACAATGTGTTTCATGTTTTGTTCCTCCAGAAGGCATTGGGACAATAGGTCACTTCTTCGGTAGAGTTACCCCCATTGGATGAGGAGGGGCAGTTAGTGTTGGTTCCTTAAGAGGTTCTAGAGCTCTAGGAAAGGAAATTGCATAACAGGGTGATATGAGAGTACCTCATAAAGTGGATAGATTTTCCAGCAGAAGGTGCCACGTGGAAAGGTGACCATATCTTGCAACATCCAAACTTGCAAGTGCTTGAGGAAAATTCTCGAGAAGGGGGGATTGTCATGACCCTTTCCAAATGATCTGCAAAAGATTGACAGAATAACCTAAGTGATTCCCGTATGTATATTTAGTGAAGGAAAAAAGAGAATTAATTAATTATTTAATGCCAGTGGGGTGAAAAAAGAAATCGTTTTAAAAGTGTCATTGAATAAATAAAGCGAAAAGGTGTTTTAAGTGACTTTGAGCTTATAAAGTCACTTTACTTTATTAAAAGGGTAAGAGGGTTAGAAAAGGGTGAACGAGGAGTTAAAAAGGGAATGAGGGTGCCCTCTCTCATTCTGCATTGTTATTTTCTAAAAATGGAATTTGAGAGATCTTGTGGCTTTTGGCTCCTGGGATGAAAAACCCTAGAGAAGAATATTGGTTTCGATGGTGAGACCATCCACCCTAGCTAGTCAAGGAGAGAATATCACTTAATATTTTCATTGTACTTCATTGTGACCAATTTTATCATTGCAACAACTGAGTTTTATCTTTTGTGGCAAAGTTTGGTTTGTATGATGATCGATTTCCTTTGAGGCGACCAATTTTCTCTATGTTGGTCAAGTTGGTTGTGGGAAAGGCGATTTTTTTGAGTGGGGGATGAATTTATGTGTGTTGGGCACATTTCTTTGGTTGAGAGGCCAAGTTTCCCATCTTCAAAGGACAAGTTTGATAGCAAATATGAGTTCCTTTGTGAGCAGGTCATATCTCATTGAGAGAGGCTATGCTTTCTTGTTGGGGGTCGATTCCTTCCTAATATGTCGATTTCTGTGAAAAGGGGTGATTTATCTCTGTGAGAGGTAAATATTTGGAGTAGCATAAGTGCCATTGGAGGGCCAAATCTTATCATTTCTATTCTTCCAACAACTAAGGGACTATCAACTGTAAATGTATCAACTAGACCTGTGAGTTTTTACCAGTGTCATTGCTCAATTAAACGTTGGTAATAAAAAAATATATTTCTTTTGTGTTTTCTCTGTTATATCAATTGCGAGTTATGGTATTTGTATATTCTTTTTGTTTTATATCTTTATTGTATTGAAAGGAAATTTTGGCACACCTAAATCATTGCAAACCACCCATAACAATTCAGAAAACCATCTAGAAATACCACAACAGTAAATTGGGTAGTCCTACAATGAAAAGTAACCTAGAACCTAAGTGTTTGACAAAGGTCATAACCTCGAAATGTCCATAATTGTCTACAGCAGCAAGAAAAAAATGTGATATCGGGAGGTGGGAAATTACAAAGGCTTTGGACGATTTCCACATGTCTAGACACATAGATATGTGTAGAAATACTTGTCTAATGCTACCATGCATCAACAAAGAAGCATCCTCAAGTATAATAAATAAACTCGGTCAAATTCCTTTGAGAGGTCCAATTTCATGATCATTGCACTCAACTTCTTTGTTTTTATGTTGTGAAGACCTTCTTTTGCAGCACCCACTGCATCATGTATCTATCTTCCTTTCAGGAACCCAAATTGCTCCTAAGAGATTACCAGAGATAACCATTCCTTCGTCCTTACGGAAAAAATATTTTCAATAATTTTATACACATAGTTGCGCAATAAAATCGGCCTAAAGTCCCCATAGGTAGTTGGCTTGTCGGCTTTAGGTATCAAGGAAATAAAAGTAGATTTTATACTCGGGAGCACCCTTCACATTGTCCTGACTTCTTCAACAACTCTAAGCGGGTCCTAGCCTAATAAGTCGAAGAAGGCTATGAAAAACTCTATATTCCATCCAACCAACCTTGGACTTTTCCCTTTCTCAAATGTTGATAGTACACCCTCTAATTTTGCTAAACATATCTCAACAAACTACTTTACATTGTCCTCTTCTAAAACTAAGCAAGGAAAGTATGAACATACCTTAACAATATTTGCAATGTTTGCTCCCTCCGGCTCCTTATAGATGCTTCCAAAGTGATGAACTCTTGCTTGTGCCAATTTCTTAAATCCCCTAAAACTTGTTCCTTATGCATCCTTTAGTTCCCAAATGGTATTCATGTTCCTCTAATGGTTGGAAAACTCATAAAATAATTTTGTGTTTTCATCCCCCAATTCTAGCCCAACTACTCTACTTTTCATTCTCCAATCTGCCTCCTTGTCTCAAAGGAGATTTTACCTCCTAATCTCTAATTCTTTCAGCTACACAAGTTCTGGTTCTAGAAAAAAAAACCTTTTGAATTGTTGTTAAACCATAATCCAATGGCATCATCCACCTCCTTTAATGAATGATCATGGATTTTATATACCATTCCACCACCTTCCTTTTAATCCTTTTGAAGGATTATATGAACTGTCTACTCATTGAAACCCCAACTTTAAGTTGAAAGGGACCCACTCGTTCCGAACCAAATTAAAAAATTCCTCTTCCCCTAACCAGGTCAAGTTGAATTTGAAGGGAGATAGGGTTTCTCTTCAACTTTTAGGAGCTCTAAGAAAAATGGGGTATAATCTAACCCATACCAATTCAACTTATGTAGATCCCCACTCTATCCAAAAAAAAAATCCTCAACAAGCCAAGGAAGGATGAACTCTAAAAAAAAGGTGAATTAAGCACAATGGGGATATGAACCCCTTCCGATTACCTTAAAATCCTAATGATGATCAAGTTTAAAAATGGATTAAGACGTACTTGGATTAATAACTCTTCCATTACCCAAGGACGTCGATGTGATTTCCATTTTCAATGTTGCGCGCTTGAGTATAGTTCATCCTTCCCCAACGTGATGGACAAGACAAGTTTCAGGCCCTTTTTCATTTCTGCAATCCCACCTAGAGCTTTGGATGATGGAGCCACCCTCCTTTCGGCGAGACAACTTCGAGCTCACCTCTCTCCTTCGGTAGGTATCCATTCTCCTTATAACAACAGTAAATTCAGTTACTCTGTAGTTTTAATCAAAGGAATCTTTGTCATTAGCAATCCTGGAATTCATTATATTAAGTTCAAATGCTAATGTTGTCATAAATCGATAATTGAAATTAATATATTAGAATGATCATAATGATAGGTTTAACTTCTTAAAATTAATAAGATTTATTGAACAAATAAACAAATATCCCTTAAATTTTATAATTAAATATGGTGTAACTAAAAGTATCAAGATAATTATGATTTTGGCAAGTGAAAGGTTTTGAGGAATACTTAAGTTATAAAATTGAATAAAGTTTTGTTTTATATTTTTAAAGACATGACAAGTAAAAAGGATTGATGTAAGTTAATCTTGTAACAAACTAATTCTCTTTGTAATCACAGATTTTATAAGAATTTAGTAAAAAAATTCAAGCATGAGTATAGTTATACCATGATCCAAGGTTTGTTTATGGTGGAACAGATTCGATAAGAATTTGGCAAAAATTTCAAGCATCAGTAGAGTTATACTATGATCCTAGGTCTCTTTATGGAGGAACAATGGCCTTTGGGATTTTCCCAATTTTGAGAGGACTCAAATTGTCAAAAATTTGATCAAAATTCTAAATTGATGGGAACTCAAACTTTGTGTATCGTTAAATTTAGGCAAGTGGAGAGAAGTTTGTTACAAGAGTAGACAACTCCAAAAATAAATTGTACTCATCTTAATCTTTTTTTATTAAAATAAATTGTGCTCATCTTAATCTTTTTTTATTATAATAAATTAACTGATATTACAATATAATATAATATAAGTTAATGTTTGTCTGGCATAGTTGTTTGTGGTGTGGTTGTTCATAATTTTTCTTTGGACAAAGAAGTTAGCAATGTTATAGTGATTCCAAACTCATAATTGATTGGAAAAAATGAAAAAGTAACATGAAAAATTTTCTATTTCTGTCATTTATGAAAAAGTAAGTTAGAGGAAAAGAATCAATTTGAATCAGTTTTTTTCTATCATATATATAAACAATAGAGTGAAAGTGCACATTAACTATTTGAGGAAGCTCTTACACTTCAAGAAGGTTTGTTGATCACTACAAAATTAATGGAAGGAGGGACTTATGTCGAAGAAATCACAAATTTGTATTAAAAGCTTAAAGAATAAGGGACTTTTGGTTAATGTTTAGAAATTAATATTTATGATCTTAGAATGATAGGCTTTAAGCCTATTGTTATTATTTTTTTTATACTATGATGTTATTATTCTCTTTTGAATATAAGTAAAATAAATTTTATATATTTTAGAAAAGATTTATGTTTTTATGTAATTAAAAAGTACTTAATTATGTATATTTTAATTTTTTTTTTCAAATAAATGAGATTTTTTTTAAATAATAATAATGTTATAAATACATTACACAAGTCAAATTTATAATATAAATTGAAATAGTAAATTATTATGAGACATCTGATATCAATAACTATATAATATATATATCAGATCCATATTATAATAGGAAAAGGTGGAAACTTGAAAGGGTAATGGTGGGGTAGAAGTAGAGGTGTAGATGAGTAGATGTGCATTTTAAAAATACATACAAGATGTACATGAAAGAGGGTGGGTAGGTAGGTAGGTGAATGGGGAAGTAAGTAAGTATACATGTGAGAGGGTGGGTAGGTAGGTGGGTGGGTGGGAAAGTAACGGTGTGTTTTTAAAAATATATGTTTATTTTTTCCAAACTTCATCTTTAAAGGTGTGGGAGTATGTATGCAATTTGGAGAAATGTGTGTTTTAAAAAATATAATATTTCATTTTATTTTAAGATATTAAAATATGGAGATAGAAAGAGTCACTGTGTATTTTTTAAAATGTATTATTTAGATATTAAGCTATATATTAACATAGATTTTTAAAGTGTGTTTATTATTATTATGAAGTTTAAAATATACTTTGTAAAGTTTTATTAATATATATTTTATATAAAATTTTATTGTGTTTATTTTCATAAATTTTAGTAAATATTTTATTAAGTTTCATTCGATTATTATTATGAAGTTTAAAATATACTTTGCAAAGTTTTATTAACATATATTTTGTATAAAGTTTTATTGTGTTTATTGTCATGAATTTTAGTAAATATTTTATTAGGTTTCATTTGATTAGAGATTAAATTTATGTACTTTTTATATTTAATAATAGAATAGTAATTTAATAGCTAAGTATTGATATTATTATGATATAGTTTATGTTTTATAACTTTATTTTTAATAATCGAAGTTCTTTATTTATATATAAATATTTGAGTGATATATATTTCTATTTTTTTAACTTAAATGAATTTAATGGTTAAAAATATATGGTTTTTTATAATTTAAATTAAATTTAAAGGAGATCGAATATTACATTTTTGTAAACTAACTATTAAAATCTTTTTTCAAAAGAATTATATATGTGTGGGGGTTATTAATAATGTAATTTTTTAAGGTGATAAAATTTATCATAATAATAATAATTTGTGTGGGGAAGATAATAATAATTCTTCACAACCACTCAACCAAAACTTAATTGACAATTAACTAATTTTAATTTACATGATAATTTTTTTTATGATAATAAAGATTGAACGTTGTTGATAATTAACTAATTTTAACTTACATGATAATTTATTTTATGATAATAAAGATTGAACTTTGCAAATATTTTTTAGTCTTAAACTATTACACCCTCAACATTTTTTTTGGATGTTACATATTGCATAATGACAAAAATGGTAAAAATAAATGTTGTTTTATCTTTAAATAGTTTTTTAATAATGTTTATTAATATATATTTTTATAAATATTGTATTGATTTATCATTGATTTGATGAGTTAATTATGATGTAGAATGATAAAATAAATAAAATATATAGAAAAAGAATAATGAAGAGTTTTGTAATTGATATATTGTAAATGGTATTTTTTAATTATGGTGATAGAAATAATATGTTATGTTTAAAAAATTGTTTACTTAACCATAAATAAATAAATAATCATGGATAATATGTAACTAAAAAGTAAATAAATAATCATGAATAATATGTAACTAAAAAGTAAGTTATGGATTTTGTATTTTTTATTTATATTGATGTGTAAGAATAGTTAATTTATGTTGATGTGCAAGAATAGTTAAAGTTTGAAGTAAGTTATGGATCTTCTAATTTTTTTTTATTTGTGTTGATGTACAAGAATGTTTGACATATAGGAAATCAAGAAACACTGAAATTTATGGATATATTTTGTAAGTTTTTATTTTCTATAAATGTTGATGTTCAATAATATTTGACATAATAATGTTTGACATGTAAACAATTAAGAAATTGAAAGTTATGGATGTATTTTTGCAAGTTTCTAATAAAAAAAGAAAAGAGAGAAAGGATAAAGATAATAAAAACAAATAAACAATCAATATTGTCCTATATTAAATGCATACTTGCATTAAAGAATTAGTGCAAAAGCTATAATAGAGATTGAAACTCTACAATATTATAATCCAATTTAAAATTATGTAGTAAGCATATGGATAATATCAAATAGTGTATGAGAAAAGAACCTCCAAGTCGTAGATACTAGTAAGAACCCATACTATCTTTAGTAAAGTGAAAACAATTATCTAGTAAATGTGGGTCCAAAATCTCTATTGGGGAAAGCACCCTACTCTTTGAGTTGTGTTTATATACACAATCCTTATTAATAATATTACATATCTTGTGATTATTCTTTCATTTTTTATAAAAGTGATTTAACCTATGGACACCACATAGTGTTGTACTCTCTTGTGCTTAGTCATTTCTTTATGTAGCAGAATTTTTTTATTATTTTCTCTCTCTAGGGTTACATCTCATTTGGTGCCTTGGTGCTATTTTTTTAATTTCGAAAATAGGGTTTGTTGGATGGATCCATTCAATCATTTATCCCTCTCATGAATCTCAATATGGCACTAGAGCAGGTGTGAACCTCCCTTATTTAATTAAGTAGTTGATCCAAAGATTTTTTCTAGTGATATCACTAAAGGTTTCTTTGCTACTACATAAGGGTTTTTGAATCATCTATTTTCTAGGGTTTCCTAGGGTTTAATCCCTCTTTCAAGGCCATTGCTTATTTTATATTTTCCAAGGGTTTAAACCCTCCTTCAAGGTCAACAAGTATTTTCTAAGGTTTCCTAGGGATTAAACCCTCATTCAAGGCCATTTCCTCTTTTTCTAGGATTTATTATGATTTGACCTAGGTTATAAATCATTTTTCAATGCCAGTGCATTATAGATTTTTGGGGGAAAATTTGACACCTCTCCTTCTCTTGGGTCTATAAAGGAGAAACTTATAAACATTTTATGGAGGGTTCTTCTTTGATGTTGTTGAATGTATGGACTCACAATAAATGTTTTCCTTATCAAATGGTGATAATTATAATATTTGGAAAAATCAATAATCGACCTTCTTTGGAGCAAGGGTATGTGTTTGTACCTAGACAATCCATTGCCTTCCTCCTAATGTTCAAGGTAGGACTCCATCAATTTCACATTTCAACGTTTTTAGATCAAATGCATAGGCCTGTATTCTAGCATATTGTTTATATGTTCCTTCCCTTCACAAGGTAATTGATGTCCAAGATGTTATCTTTGATGAAGTTCATATTCATAATCTAGCAAGATCTTCTCCATTACGTCTTACAGATGATTCACCAAGAGACGATTCCCAATATATTTTACTAGATCTTTCTCTTTATGATGTTGACCCATTCTGGATGCACTACATTCAATAGATCCATTCTCAAGGACAACAGAGCTGATATGTGTACGTTCAGAAAACCAACATGTTTCAATGGATATTTCTCTTTTACATTATGATGTTACTTTAACCGTGATTAGGAAATTATATCTTAATTAATCATCCAAATCTTATCCTACAAAATATTATTTTGGCCTACTCCTCTATGTTTGGTAGCTCCATTCTCAAGGATACTCATAAATCCCATTTTTCTTATGACCATGACTAATCTTATATTGAGTTGGGCATTTATACATCCATTCTCTTTTGTAGGCATCATTTTTGTCCATGTCCTTGTATTCAATGTGAGGAGATATGCTAAAAATGACATAAGTTTTACTTTTGGTTAACACTGACCTCATTACTATATTTAGGTTTAGTTAAAGTCGACCTAGTCAGTGTGGGTTGAAAACCCCTACTAGGGAAAGAACCCAACCCCTTGAGTTGTGTATATATACACAAATTTCATTTATAATATTACATATCTTGTGATAATTATTCCATTCTTTATAAAAGTGAATTAGCCTGCGAGTACCATAAAGTTTTACACTCTCTAATGCTTGGTTATTTTTCTCTAACACACTTCCCTTGGATTATTTTTCTCTCTAGGGTTACACCTCTCTTAGTGTCATATTGTTGTTTTTTCTTCTTTTTATTACATAATTAATGTTTGTTGATTAGTTCTATTTGATCCTTTCTTTCTTTTATAAATTTCAACAGTTCATAAAATCATTATTATCTTTATTATATTTCTCTTGGTTTATTATAGTGAAGTGCAACAACGCTATTAAGATTGATGAAACATTCTCTAAAATCAAATCTATATTCACAACTAATTTCCATAAAACCATGGGTTCTAACTACTATTCCAAATCTTTTGTGTCAATGATTTCTTATTGTATATTATAAACCATAAGATATAATTATCCATTTCCTTTTCATTGTAGTTAGTTTGTTAGATTCTAAGAAAAATTATCAATCAAGCTACTTCCTCAAGAACAACCATTTGCATTCATAAAATGCCTTAGTATTACAAGTTGCTTCCTAAACAAAGTCATTTAATGTCTAATTATTAGAAGTTGATCTCAACAAGAAGACAAAAATGGCCCATCAATCAATGAAAGGGCGTGATGGAAATAGAATTCAACAATAATTTATTAGAAATCCATTATTAGTCTCTGTCATAGGCATAGAGGGACTATAGCGATCGATAAATCATTGACATGGCATTAGCTTGTGCGTTGACCAGAAATATTTCCCTATTGTCTATTGTTGGAACAAGGGAAGTGAAAACATCGATTTTTATATAATAAAAAGTATCATGTTTGTCAAGATCTGATTAGAAAAAGGATTGGAGGTCTTATTGCCTCCTTCGCTATTCCCAATGTAAAATATGTTTGCATTTCCAAAGTATTTGGTAGTATATGGTCTTTTTTGAATCATAAATTTTGTTATGCATTCATCGAAGGTGGATTAATGCTACCATTAAATCGAATGTTTGGTTTAGCATTTTATGCTAGGTAAATTTATGGAAATGTTTGATATGGTGGCATATCCAAAGTTTGGCTTTGCAATACATTCTCTGGTGTTCGAACTATTGTTACAAAAAATATATGAATTTATTTGGGATACGTCAGAGACCTACCACATTGAATTTTTTTCTTAAATGTTTACAGTGCATTTCTGACAGACTTAAATGTTTACCTAATAGGCTTGGTAGTTTTGAATGGTTACTTAACAGGCTTTTTTTTTTAACAAGAACGATTATGTTTCATTAATTGGCATTCTGGCAGGCCAGAATCAGAAAGTTACAAATCTGAAGAAGGTTGGTGACCTCTAACAGTGTTGCCAACCTTCTTGTGATTGTCTTGGGGAACCAATCCCATCTACTGCTGGAGCTAATTCGAGAAAATGTCAGAATTTGCATACATGAATAAATTCTCACAAACTGTGAGCACAGTAGAAGACAGAAGCAAAGCATTAACCTGAGGGGGGTGGAATTTTCCTCTTAAGGAAGGGAT
>JASDQU010100293.1:211872-222428 GCA_032191745.1 Picea mariana | reverse complement strand
GTATGATACAGCCCATTTACAACATTCGGAAGCTTCAATTTAAATAAGTTCAATGCTTTCTGTAAGAAAACTACATGCACACATTCCATAAAGTTTAAGCATAAAAATGCATACAGAAACGCAAAATTTAAGCACCAATAATGCACAAAACTGTTTACAATCTACATTAATGGGTCAAATTTTGAAGTAGATGTGCAGAAACCCTACTTGGCATGTAGTAAGTTACGAGAACAAATCCTTTAATTAATTCTTGCACTTTCATAGAAAAAGAAAAAACCCGGCATAGCATAGAAAGCAGAAGAACCAAGGCTACAATGCTTCTGATTTTCCGATGCATTTTACCTCACCAAAACCTCGGAATCCCTACTTATTTGTTTCAGAAACAACCCTTAACAAACCTAGGGGTTCTCAAATGCAATCGTGGAATCCAAAACGTTTCTAGACCCGGGAATCTCAATCACCGATTGAGCACTAAAAGCCAAGAAACGCCAAAATCAGGTTGCATTTGTTCACTTAGTGAAATAGCGGAAATGGGGAGAAGTGCAAAGACCGCCAAAAGACTTCATAAGGATTCATGTTCGAATTCACCCGTTTCCACTACTCCCATAAGACTTTAGTTCTTCGGAGAGACCTCGTCCTTGTTTGATCCTCCCCTCTGATATTCCTCGTATAAAGAATGATGACGGGGTCTTCTACCCTAACCCCGTGTAGAACCCTAACCCTAGTTACTTCAACATGAATCCACGGGTAATGGAGATATAAGCATAACGGACATAAAACACGTGTTTCTTAATTTTTTTAATTTAACCTCGACATGTCTCACGTATATATGGAAATAACTTTGAGTGCATATGGCTATGAGGAGTTTGCAGTTTTGGAATTCTAAGTTTTATTTTCCATAAATTGGGATGGGAAAAAGAAAAGAATGAGTAGAAACAAATGAGGGAGAGAAAAGTAAATAAAAATAAATGGAGTAATAATTTTTTCAAAGTATATGTTAAAAATAAATGATATTGTATGTGTACATTTTTTAATTCGAGATAAAATTTAAACTATTTGTTATTCTTATATTAAATCATAATTTGTTATTAAAATGAAACAAGAGTTGCATAGATGCTTAGTCCCTGTTAATGTAAGTTTGAAAATTTATAACAATAATGATTTAAATCCATAATAAAAATAAAACTTTGCAAAGATAACATTTGATATTTAACTTGGGTTTATTATAGTTTGTGCTAGTATCTGAAAAAACATTGAAAGGATCACATTTTACATAACCCAGTTCTTTCTTGTATAGCATACCAGCCTTACCTCTGTGATATTTGGATGGCTTAATTTTTTTTAGTAGTGCTCTTTGTAAATAATGTAATCTATGAGGCTCATATTTGTACGAGAGCTTTCTGCATTCTCTAAAATTTGTATATGAGATTACTGGTTCTCCATAGGTTTTTTTGGGTTACCCATGGAAATCTCAACATTCGTATGGAAGACCTTCAAATTTATCTATCATCACAACCGTGCAATTTTTTGTTTGGAGTTACATACAAAACTGTGTATGGCAATGCTATTCCCAATACACAAAGAAGCTCTATTTGGAGGGAGTTACATGCAAAATTGTGTATGGTGATGATATTCCCAATACATAGAGGAGCTAAACCATAAATATTTAAGGTCAGGGTGTCCTTTAATTTATCATGCTTTTATCCAGTAGGCTTATTGAAGAATGATAGGTTGTGGCTTCATGTTGGAGATACCATATTAATTATATTAACTTGGAAAGTTTTAATTGTATAATAGTTAATTAGTATTATTTACTTGTGAACGAGGAGAAGAGCAGAAAATGGAGTACCATTATTCATTATTTATTTTGACTTATTATGAGTATGCTTCTAAACAAAAAATAAAAATAAAAAAAATATGATTGTTTAAAATTTTAAATAACTAGCTAAAAAAATTAATTAATATGATAATATATTATTGTTTTTATAGAGTTATTATGAATGGTTGTAAGTATGCTTACAAAAATAAAATAAAAATGTTTAAAAATTTAATCGATGCATAAAAAATTAACTAATATGATAATACATATTATTTTTTTTAAAGAGTTATTTTGCATGGTTAACTAATATGATAATACATATTATTATTTTTAAAGAGTTATTTTGAATGGTTGGAATTATAGGTTTTAATTATTAAAATTACATTATATTATAGTTTTAATAAAATCAGATTTATAAATTGAAACGGGGAAATGACTCCTAAAGAGCGAAGGAGTATGCAAAATAGCCATCTCCACATAACACTCTTCAAATAGATTTGTTTTTATGTTAAATAAACAATTATCTTTCTAATTGAAAATAATAATAATAAATTCTTTGTGAAGATGCGAAAAAATTTTTTGGCATCCAAAACGACATGACGGTGCTACTGGTGTAGACATCAATGTCATTAAGAATGAATTTCTTCAATTGTCAGCGTCAACATAATCAAAGGGGGGGCGCTTACGATTATTGTTGATAAAATAGAGGTGGGTTGCAATTTTCATTTCACCAGTCATATATTTATTGCCTACCACCGACTTCATTGAACACAAATATCTATCATCCAACTTTATGGTGCTAATCCATTTTCATATCAACGTTGTGCACGTCGGTGCATTGCCTGAAAATCTAAGAAAGGATGGAAAACTACAACAAGGAAGTCTGAGAAATTTAATTGGACTTAGTCGAGAAACTTAATAAAGGCATTCAACATCCTTCATCTGCATTGTAAATACGTGTAAATGATCTATAGCTCGGGTAGCGAACCTTCCCTACCAGCACTCATTGATGTCCCAGCTGGTCCTATGTCCATTAAAAACGCTTTGTGAATCACGCATATTGTTGTCCTCAAGCTCTGTCAGATTATACCCTTCTGCTGCTAGGTTGGAACACTCATGGAATCGAACTCTACACAACAAAGATGTAGAAATGACATCGTTGATGCAGAATGCTTGTTCAACCAGTGAATTTGGTGGGAAAAGCTTCGATCAGTCAGGCTAGAGGCGAGGGTCTCTTTTTTTCGGCCTAGCCTACGTTGCGTTCAAGGAGGCATATTGAGTTGCAACAAATCCCTTCTCTCTTCTATTCTTTTGTGATCTACTTATACTGAAGTGCAAGTCCAAACATGGGTTAAGAGGTGGGTAAGAGTTCTGAGTCTTTGGCCAACCTCAAGCAAGTAACATTTTAGAACCTCCAGTGTCACAACCACCAGTTGAATGAGTAGCAGCGGAGTTGGATGTGGTTACAGATTTATAAGCAACAATAGGAGGGCATGCAAGGGAGAAAAACTATTGAATTAATGGCGGCCTAAATTTCTATGTGGCCACACCCAAGCATTAATCAGAATCTCTAGCTCGGTAGTTGTTAAGCAATGGTTGGCATTGATTTTGCAAGAATTGTATCATCGTATCATTGTTGTGCAAAATAAAGTTGTTCTATTTCATTCTCTTTTCTCAATAAAGTGAACCCCATCCGAACTCCACCAAATTCATTTAGGAAGTGACCCTGCTCCACCCACCTAATGGAAGTTCTACCCGAGTTCTTTAGGGGTTTGAGGCGCCTCTAGTTTCTAGATGTTAGTCATTGTTCCAAGACAAAGAAATGGGACTATCGTAAAAAAAATGGTACTATTGACCTGGTACTATATGACGATGCAAGTCCCTGGATGGATAGGCTCAAATATATATATCGGAATAGTCGTTACTAGAACAGTGGTTACTCCATTCCAACCACCCCATTCCAGGAAGAATTCTACGCCGATCGATTGGACAAGGACAACACCAGATAATGTCAATCTTGTTAGTCTAACACCAATCCCACACAGGTTTCCAGTCCAAGCCCAGTTCCCGAGGCTAATCCAACAAACACGAATGAATGACTGAATGACTGAATATTAGGTATGGTATTATATGTATATTATATGTTCTTCCTACGTCCAATACCATGATGTTTGGGACCAGGGTAGTTGTATTATCATAATAACATAACAATGTCGAGCTAGGAGCATCTCAAAAGAAATTATTCTCCCACCAACTACATATCTTGAGGCACTCTTCTTGTTACGCCCTAAAAAGAAGGCAATCCTTGAGGGCATCACTATGCTCCATCATCGACAACAAAAGGTCATATTCAACTGGAGGAGGAGACTTTTAGGGGCATGAAAAATATCCAGACACTCTCTTTCATAAATAATAGCATTAATATTCCTGAGGAAATGGAAGTGATGGATCACCTTAAAATGGTTCGTCTACTTGGATTCATGGTCCCCAACTGGATATTTGGGCTTCCATACCTCATGGACTTGGAGCTACAATATGATAACTCGCAGTCTCTTCTACAATCAATCTTCTTCTACAATCAAACTTCTTCTACAAGAGCTTCTGCACCGATACTTCTTCTTCTACAAGAGCTTATGGGACAACAGTGAGTACTTGAATAATAAGTCAACTTCAAAATCATGGAAAAGGTATCTTTCAACTAACCTTTGGAGCTACAGCTATACCATATCAATACTCACAACAACTATACCATATTAATACTCGCTACAACTATACCATATCAATCAATACTCACTATAATACTCAGTTTCAGGTGTCCAATATCATGTCTTATTAAGGATTTTGATCAATATGATGCATTTGATTGATGCCATTGTTAGTTAACAATATCTTGTAGGAGGAGGAGGAGGAGGAGATTATTTGAAGAAGTTATTTTCCTTGTTGCCAGTTTGAATTCCATCTAGGAAATTCAGAAGATCTGAAAACCCTGTGTAATGCACATGTGCAAGACCTAATTCTTCAGAGCTAGAGCAAGTCTGTGGTATTATGAACTGCAGATGAAGAAAAATTCTTCAAAGCTAGAGCAAGTCTGAAGTATTTTGAAACAAACCCCAACAATAAAAGAGCCAAAACATTGGAAAAGATGGCCTGCAGGCAGAGAGGCAAGGGAAATTTTTATGACAATCAAGAATGATCCCAAAAAAGCTTCAAGTACATTCAAATGGCCTCTTTACTCACCTTAGCAATAATTCTAAAAATACAAGCAGAGGCAGATCCTATAGGTAGGATGAGCCTCATTAAAAAACACAAATGTGGCACTAATGTTCAAAATTTGACAGGATAGGAATCAAACCCAAGTCTTGCTTCTGGTTGGTGGGCTATTCTACCACTTTGTTATGTGCCCCCCTTTCATGAATGCATCATTCGGTTCAATATGAAGGTTTTGATAGGTTTGGATTTCTATCCTAAACCCCAACCTCACCCCTTGGGTTAGGTCTTCTACCCACTGCAAATCAACCTCAACCCAAATTATAATAACATGTTGAATATCACTAAAATTAAGTTATATGCCCTATTTTTGATATGCACTCTAAGGGTTTATATATAAAGATGTGGATTTCCATCTCCAAATATAAAATGGGTGACCAATGAGTTACCATGAACTAGATTTTAACAAGACAACTTTGAAGAACAAAGTGAAGAAGACCTTACTGCATGAGACTTTCTTTGCATTTCAATGAGAAAATGGAAAATAAATGAATCAATATAATATGACTCACCTCCAAGGTAGAGGAAAATAGAGCCATGCCACCAATTATGTTGAGTCCTGTAAGATATGCATTTTCCCTTGGTACATCACACTGGATCTCAGTAACTCCATAATCCATAATGTAGAGATGGTTAAAAGTCAACACAACGCTTTGAACATACCAACCCTCAACAACCAATTGTACCGCAACAAGAAAAGAAGAAATCCAAGATGGAAATATGGGCAACAATGGACTTGTAAAAGAAAGCACAATGGACATGTACACAAATGTATTTGAAAGAGTTTGAAAAAAAAAGCCATGTCACCGCCGCCTGAAACAAAGCAACTTTCGCAATAGCCAACATGACACTACTCAAGGCACAGTGTATAATTTTTCCCATCGACCCATTGTTTTATTTGAAATGGGAAACATATCAAACACATGATCTATCACTCCACCAGATTCTATTGCAATAAGACAGTACAGAAGAAAAAAGAACACCACAGACTGAGAGAAAAAGTTAAAAACCCCAGCTGAGCCAGATGCAACTGAAAACCCGATAGACAACACTAGATCTGTGCTTCTATTCAAAACCATGGTGTTGCTCGCATAAACCCTTTTCACAACATCCAATATCTGAACTGCAAACCCCTCGGCCTTCTGCATTAAAACCTCGGCTGAAAGCACCAAATCCCCGAAGATTCCCTCTACTTCTGTATAAATCGCTCGAAAATCCCTGTTATGTGCCTTGAACCGGATGTTCTGGAGCTTCTGCATGATGGGATGAGGCGGTATCACCAACATAGAAGAGGTTGAAGTCTTGTTTGGATTGGATTTTATCACATAATGCTTGAAAGATTGCGCCAATTAAGTCATATTGTATTGCTGAGAAATCACATCGACTTGTTGTTGAATCGTCTCATAAAATCTAACCATATAAGTGTCCATCAATTATGGGATGTTGTTATCATTAATCCATTTTTTAAACCCCAACCCCTCTACATAATTACTCTTATGCACATGGAATTTGATGAGCATGACCGTGTCTCTGCTTTCCAGCCCTATTTTATACGAAAATAACAGAATTTCGACTATGGATCCCATGATCATCATCGTAATCATCCCAAGGGATATCACCATATGTTGGCGCTTAAGCATGCACTGGGTCAAGCCTCGGATAACTGAGCTCCAAATGGGCAATTGTGAATCATCATCTGCCATTCGTCAGCATGCCATTGAAATCGCCGCAAGTTTTGAGGTCACATGCGTTTTCCCACCAGGGGTCGATTCCTGCAAGTGCATGGTCCAGCCTACAACATACATAATGAAACTCATGAATAAAAATATCACTCACATGGCCACCCCCAGGCACTCATATGTCAGCACAAACAACGCAAAGGAAACCAACCCAATTTCCAAAACCCAGCCTGTTGATTCTTGTTCTTGTTTTATTTTGAGCTCTAACCCTTAGACTTCTTTCTCTTTCTAACAAACCAATGCCCGCCTTCAGATCATTAGAGGTCCTTTCCATTGTGTGAAAAATGGCCATGGGGAGCACCAGGATGGTCTCTAGAAGGCTGATTTTTAATGGCTAGACCCAAAACTCCACCAGTGACCCCTGAGCCTATATCTTTCGCAGCGGCATGGAACACATAATCAACCATTGAATTAGCATCCAATATTTTTCGAGCATATTTCCCACACCGAACAGAGAGACTAATGACAGAATGAGCCCCCCGTGCACCAAAACGATATACAAAGCTAGACAGAGCTCCGGGATCCTTGTTATTTGTGATGGCCTGTAGTCACTCTCGCCTTCTCTTTCATTTTTATTTCAAGAGTCTTTTGTCTCTGCAAGATTCGAATTGTTGACGTCTTGAACAAAGAAATTCTAAGTGTTTTCTAGACTGAGATGCACGACTCCGTCGAACATGTCTTTCCATGCCAGGGAATCCTAGCTCGTTGTTTTTATGTGCATCATGGTTGCTTCTCCCGCCACCATTTCCATCACCATATCCATCGAAGTTGTTGTGATCGAACCCAAAATCGACCTCTATGAGGCTCTACGAGGTTTTGAATTGCGGATTTGTGCATAGATTTCCATGTCATTTCCATGTCCCTTCGCATCGCAAAATTATGTTCCGGCAAGACTTTGGATCTTGCGGATTGTTGTTGGTTTGGTTAATATATTGATTGCGTTTGATTGTGGAAAGGTGGTGCTTTGCATTTGTTGTTATTATGATTAGGCTTATAATGTAGAGATATAATTAACTTAATCCTTTCTTGTGAGGAAATTGAGGTCTTTGACAGGTGTGGTGGTCAGGATAACAAAGAGCTACTTAATACTCGCAGCCACCTTTGTAGTCGGGGGTTCAAGTTATTAACTGATAGAAATTAAAAAAATGGTTTAAAGTAGAGAGAGAATTAACTTAATTGTTTCCTGTGAGGAAATGGAAGTCTTTGACAGGTGCAGTGGTCATGATAATGGTCAAAGTAATGTTAGAGAGATGGTACAGGGTCTGACGGTTACATCTGTGTGGCAAAAGAAAGTGGTGTAGTCTGTAGGCTTTAATCTCAACAAAATCTACAAAATCTACATTGGTTAGAGAGATGGTACAGGGTGTGAGTTACAGGGACTAACAATTATAGGGCTAACAAAGAGAATAAAGTATGAATAAATATTAATGCAGGCCACGGTGATTATCAATGCAAGCTGTCACCATGGCAATAAGACTTCAATCTTGAAATCCAATGATATTCAAGATAAAAATCATTTTTTATTTATTTTATTTCCAAAAAATAATATTATTCAGATTTTCCTAACTTAAACATTGGAAATGCAAGACAATTTTTATTATCATCACTAATCATTAATAAATACAAAATCATGTTACTCGTGTCATTTGGAATTAAATTTACATTAATAGTTCACAAGATGAAAACAATGTTTATTTACAGTGAATTTAAAGAAGAAATCTTACTTTATGTTTATTTATAGTGAATTTAAATAATAAATCTCGCTTTATGTTTATTTATAGTGAATTTAAATAATATATCTTCCTTTATGTTTATTAGTCCCTACCGTAGGCATAAAGGGACTATAGCGATCGATAAATCGTTGACCTGGCATTAGCTTGTGGGTTGACCAGAAATATTTCCCTATTGTCTATTGTTGGAACAAGGGAAGTGAAAACATCGATTTTTATATAATAAAAAGTATCATGTTTGTCAAAATCTGATTGGACAAAGGATTGGAGGTCTTATTGCCACCTTCGTTATTCCCAGTGTAAAATATGTTTGCATTTCCAAAGTATTTGGTAGTATATGGTCTTTTTTGAATCATAAATTTTGTTATGCATTCGTCGAAGGTGGATTAATACTACCATTAATTCGAATGTTTGGTTTAGCATTTTATGCTAGGTAAATTTATGTCAATGTTTGATATGGTGGCATATCCAAAGTTTGGCTTTGCAATACATTCTCTGGTGTTCGAACTATTGTTACAAAAAATATATGAATTTATTTGGGATACGTCAGAGACCTGCCACATTGAATTTTTTTCTTAAATGTTTACAGTGCATTTCTGACAGACTTAAATGTTTACCTAACAGGTTTGGTAGTGTTGAATGGTTACTTAACAGGATTGTTACAAGACATTTTCTTTCGTTTTAAAAATTTATATTCTCAAGCGACATTGCTAGTTCACTGGTCCATGCTTGCTTTTTTCATGGCACTGATTTCTTATTTGCATGTTCTTGTTGTTCTTGCTTGCCTATTCGTGTTGTTGCAGTTTGCATGTTTGGGTTTCTGCAGTCGCGATTGAAAGAGCCTCGTTCCTGGGGGATGGTTGTTGCTTGTTCCTTTCTTTGCTGTATGTTGTTTATTGTTTCTTGATTCGACTTTGCAGGGTTCTGGTCCTGCGCCTGCACTTGGGCCTTTTGGTGCTTCTTGGTTGGGTTCTTATTTGGTGCTTTTTCTTGTTTGCCCAGGGTTTGCAATGTTGGGATGCTACATCTGCGGTTGGATCTCTGGTTACATTTTTTTGCACTTCAATTTGCATATAATACTATTAAGATAAAATAACAAACTAAAGAATTGCAGGCGACGTAAATTGCATTTGTTATGCGTTAAAACATAGTTTGTAGGCCTCAAAATATATTTCATAGCTGCCAATGCATTTTCCATGGATTATGTGTTACTATGGTTTCATAGTTACGAGAGTGCCTTTTGTTGTGTGGGAGATATAGTTGTTCTCTGCCTTTTACTTTCCTGTTGTAAACTGCCTTTGACTCTAGTTTGTCGCGTTTCTATGGTCATTCTGAGTGACCGTCGTTCAGTTGCATACTTAGCCAATTTTATGGACACGGCTTCACGAATAGGTTCTATCGAACTATGACAGGTCGTGTTCGGTGTATACATTAGCTTTACCGAATTAGTTTTCTTTAAAAGAAGGCCTCATGGATAGAAGAGAATGTAATTTATGAAATTATAGGTTTCCTGGACAACATAGGTTAATGATCGCGGCTTCTGGGGGTGGCGGGCTGAAAATTGGGCTATTTAAGATAAAATAATAGAGTAAAGAATTGCAGACGATGTCAATTTCATCTATTATGCTTTGAAGCAGAGTTTGTCGAGCTCAAAATATATTTCATAGGTGCCGATGCTTTTTCCATGGATTCTGTGTTACTACGGTTTCATAGTTATGAAATTGCCTTTTGCTGTGTGGGAGATATAGTTGTTCTCTCCCTTTTACTTTCCTGTTGTAAACTGTGTTTGAATCTAGTTTCTCGCACTTTTGTGGTCATTCCAAGCGACTGCATTTCAGTTGCATACTATGACAGGTCGTGTGTGGTGTATACATTAGCTTTCCCGAATTAGTTTTCTTAAAAAAAAATCCTCCTGGACATAAGAGAATGCAATTTATGAAATTATAGGTTTCCTGGATAGCATAGGTTAATGATCGCGGGTTCTTGGGGTGGCGGGCTGAA
>JASDQU010100293.1:168653-192189 GCA_032191745.1 Picea mariana | reverse complement strand
TATATATATATATATAAAATAACAAAACATACACTATTCTCATTCATATATATATATATATATATATATATATAAAGGAATATAAGTATCCCCATCCCATTGATGTGATATTCTCATATATACAAAAAGGGAATATAAGTATTCCCATCCCATTGAAATGCTCGACCCAATTTCTAAGGTTCATCTCATCATCCGTCATTTTCTTTTCATTAAATTACACTCAACATTTTCTTCTCTTGACATCTAAAGAACTCTTTCTTTTTTAATTAATGTATATTATTTTAAATATAAAAATTCTAATAAGATGATGCTTTCATGAAGTGATTTCTCATGGTAGATTAAAAAAAAAATTGGAAAATAGCTAAATTTTTTGAAAAATGAGTGAATTTCAAAAATATTACTTTGAAAGTTTATAAGATAAGAAAAGGAAAGAGTATTTGTGTATTTAAAAATTGATATAACTAAGAATAACAAGTGTTGCATGGCAGCGTAGTCCCTGCCAGGTTGGTATGGGAGCAAATATGACCTAGTACAAGCAGGTGGCTAGAAAGTTGAAATACATGTGGTTTGTGTGCAGAACATAGTCTTCCCGAATTAGTTCTTCTTGAAAAAATATAAAAAATTATCAATGTTTGAATGTTTGATGGACACAAAAAATTTAGCATTACCGAATTGGTTATTTTTAAAACTAGGACATAGAAAGTCATCAGAAATAAATAAATTATACATACGGAATATGTATTTGTATAAAGTAGATATTTAGTAAATAAATTATACATACGAACAATGTATTTGTATAAAGTAGATATTTAGTAAATAAATTATACATATGAAATATGCATTTGTATAAAGTAGATTTTTAGTTTTATAGATACGAAATGTGTATCCCTCATTGCATACGTAGGCAGTTTTTGTATCGCGGGTTCTCGGGCTGGTGCGCTGAAAATTGGGTGTTTGATGTTCTGTGGTCTACAAATAGCACCGACTGTTCCGCGATATACAAAATGAGAGGCGTAATTGCGGACTATAGAAATTTACCAGAAATTAATAATGTCTGTTATATAATAGAATAGTAATAACATCTGTTGCACCGAATTACTTTGCTTTAAAACTAAGGCTTTTTTTTTGGAAAAAAAAAGATATAGCATTGCCGAATTAGTTTTCTTTGCACATGTTTTATAGAGCATGGACGAACTGCTCATTCCATAATTAGCAATTCTTTGGATCGCAGGTTCTCGGGCTGGCAGTTTCAAAAATGGGCCTCTGTTGTTCCGTGTCCTACAAAAACCATCAACAATTCTGCGATATACAAATTGAGAAGCGGGCTTGCGAACTATAGAAACTTATTATAAAATAAATAATGGTTGTTACATATATCAAGAAATTACATCAACATTTAAACCATCAACGTCGTTGAAGACCCAAAAATTAGCATACAATAGGAGACAAGAAATGTAGCATATCTGAATTAGTTTTCTTTGGAACAAACAAGAAGGTTCCTGGAAACCCAAAGTTTAGTATAGAATAAGGACATTTTCGAATCATTTTTCTTTGAAATTTAACAAAAATTAATAATGTATGTTACATGTTTGTGGAAATTTAAATGAGTTTGTCATATAGACTGGGATTGGGGCTCCTGCGGACCATAAAAAGAAATAAGTACAAGAATTAAGAACGTAGAAAGAAGTGTGTGATGGTAGAGAGGATGACCTGAAAAGAAGAAATTGGAACTTATGAGTCTTTGGTTACAGTTTTCTATTTAAAGAGGACATAAGTGGATTGATAAAGAAAAGAAGATGACATCATAGACTTAAACTGGAATGATAAACAAAACAAGATGGCAGTATAGACTTACTATGAAGTCGATGCATTTTTGTTGTTGTCATCGATGGGCAGTGGACTCCTGTTGATCGGTTGTTTCCCTTCCTGGACAAGGCTTTCCATTCTGAGTTGGAACCATTCTTCGATGTATCTTTTCATGGGGGTTGTGTTGATTTCATCTCAGATCTCTATGTCGTAAAGGTCGTTTTCTAATTTCCTTAGATCCATTGAAATACTATGCAAACTTTGTTCAATTTCTTCATTGTGTGAGGCATAGTCTAGTACCCAGCGCTCATGCTCATCTAGACGATGTTCAAGTATGCCGTAAAACTTTTCGAAAGACAACCCCTTTAAAATATCAACTTGTTCCTGAAACGCTTCTTTGGTGATTGACAAGGAATTGAGAATTAAGTTTGGATCTTGAACCTCGTTGGTAGTTCCGGCTAAGTCCATCTGGAGCAAGCTTGTGAATAAATTTTCCTTTTCTGATATGACTTGTTTACATGATTTGACAATGAGGTGCAAGTTCTCAATTTTTTTTTTCCATCATGCTTTTACTTTTTTGGTGCGCTTTGGGGAGGGGAGTTTCTCCTGTCTTCTTTTTAGTTCCGATGTGTTCAGGGCATAGTTGACAAAAGGATCTAGCACTTGATGACAGAAAAGCTGTTCATTTTTTAAATTTGCCTCCAAATGTTCAAGCAAATCATTGGCCTTCTTTCTGAAGGAAACTGAATTTTGCGATGTTTCCTAGGATTCAGTAACTAGCTGCATTCTTTTGTTGATGTTTCTCTCTATAAGGGATCTGGAGCATACAAGGAGGGTAGAGGATACTTTCATCTTCGTTGCAGTGGTAGAAGGCACGATTTTTGCCAAAGGACTAGCAAATTATGATGTTGCAATGAAAGCCTGTTCAAATTCATTGAGGCGGTGTTTCGGATTGGCATAATCCATCTCCATTCCTCCAATGGAATCGCAAAGAACGTCATCGGTTACCTGGTGAAACGAGCAGATTTTGGACGGGGTCATTTGGCTAAAGTCAATCTCTGTTCGAGATTTGCCTTTTCTGTTTGTCACATCTCTCTTTTCAATGACCATACTTTTAGATTGGCTGTCAAAAATAGCGCTCTGGATTACGAAGGATTCATCTATGTCAAAAAATTTGGTGTCAGATATGTCCACCATGGATGACCCAATTGTTTTCATCTGTTGAGCTTCAATTTCAATTTGCAGTTTTCCACTGTCAATTTCGGGTTCCTCCGTGTGGCCTGCATTGTTTTTTATCTTATTCGTCAGTGGAACTTTGTGAGAACTATCAATATTTATGCCAAGAGGTTTCTTATCTCCTCCTCCGTTCGAAGATTTCTGGGTTTATTTCTTACTTGGATGAACCGTTGAAGCGACACTCCGTGGTGTCGTGCTCTTGGGAGTGCTGGCGGGGGGCTGGGTACTCTTCTCACCGGATACTTTACCATGTTGTTTGTACAATTTAGTTGCGCTTTGCAATGTATCTGCGTCGCAATGGGAAGAAGCAGGATTGTTGTCGACATTGTCCCTGTCTTGGGTCAGGTGTGTTAAAGTTTCTGCTATTATTAGGTTACTTTCAATTTACCAGATAACAATAGAATAGATAGGATCACTGGGAGAAACAAAATCACAAGAGTACACAAGCATTTATCCTGGGAAACCCTCAAGGGGAAGAAAACCCAACAAAACTTCCTTAATATAGATAGCTAATACAATGCCAAGATAATGAACCAGACACCAGAGAATATCCAACACTGAGCAACACGCCTCTCTCTCTTCCTTCTTCCGGCAACCGACAACTGCAGCTTCCTTCAAAACTTGCACACTAGATGAGTGAGTTGAGTGTGTGTTCAAATGAGGCATTGGCCTCTCTTATTTATACAATTCTAGCACGTGTGGAAGTGTCTCTTCACTGGCAGGGCCGACTTCTTCTTCTGGGTGGTTATAACCACCTTTAATATATTATGGGGCCGACTTCTTATTTAGACTATTACAATCAGGGTTTGACCAATCCACAAAAGGGGATTTGGTACAATGATGAACATGATCAATCCACAAAAGGGGATTGATCTAATCAATAATAAATATATTTTATCTTTATCCACAAAAGGGGATAAGAATATTCTTTGCATTTACACAATATTTTAACACTTCCTCTTAACAAGAAGGATATTCTTTATCTTTTGACAGGTCACTAGATGTCGACATCAACTAGGTAGCAACATCCACTAGATAACATCATCAACTGGGAAACATCATCAACTGGATAACATCATCAACTGGGTAACATCATTAACTGGATAACTGGAGGCATCCACTTGGTCATCTGGCATCATGATCACTGACTAGCATATCTATAAATCATCGGAAGTTTTGTTCTCTTTATCTTCACGCAGAAGATACTCTTTCTTTCTTTCGTCTTCACGCAGAAGATACTTCTTTCTTATCTTCACACAAAAGATATCTTATCTTCACACAGAAGATGTCCTATGAGTTTTTCCATCCTTTTATGTTCTCCCTTCTCTTGTAGTCATCTATCTAACCCATCCACTGGGGAGGACTACTACCATAGCTTCACTCCTAGTCATCCCACATGAACTAGAGAAGCTAAGATGCTAGCCTGGGCAAGACTAGACTCCCTTTCCATGATCCGTGCAAGATCACAACACAAACCTCAATAGCCAACTAACCATTCCACATGGTCAAGGTTTGTGTTACAGGCTACTCAATCCTTAGCTAGAGGAGAGTATCTGCCCGCTGCCCCTTGGAGAAACATCCACATTCCTCTCTACGAGGGTGGTCACACCCCTCTCTATGAGGGTATTCTAGCATGTCCCTAGAGTATCCAAAACTCAACACTTGGACAGAGGCCAACCTTGGCAAATTTCTCATTCCCCTTCTCTACGAAGGTCTCTTCCTTCTCTACGAAGGTATACCTGTGGGATTTCTCATTCCTTCTCTACAAAGGTCTCTTCCTTCTCTACAAAGGTTTAACTATGGGATCTAAAAAAATCTCTTATGGTCCAAAATATTTCAATGGTATAATACCATGCTACCCATCTGTTGGGCACCATTCATCTACTGGATAGCTTTCATCTTGATCAAAATATCTAGGAACCATCCATCTGCTTTTCTAACTGCATCAAATCACGATCCTTCATTTCGAACTCGGAGACATGGCTCCCTCTTGCACCAAGCTAATAGCTTCTAGTCATCATCCTTGAAGTTTTCTTCTGTAATATCCCGAGTGCCTTCTTGAGTTCGAATATTTCTTTCTTTCTGTCTTCATACTAGATCAACCTGATCCCTCTACATCTATAAGAATGGTATTGGAGCAGCATGTAGTTACATGCATCTCATCCACTATATCTGAGTATCCATCTTTTTCTTCATCTTGAATATTTTTGTTCTGCATCTTTAGAAGCCTCTTGCTCCTATATGAATATCGGATATTGTCTAGTCTTCATTGACTATCACTATATCATATGTCCTTGTCATGTTGTCTAACTTATGCAACTCACGGCATAAGTTATTTCTTCCGAGACTTGTAAACTTACTTACAGTATGCTTTCTTTGTCACTCTCATGAGTGATCATACATGAAATAAATATTTTATCTCTTTCTTCATCCTCTTCTTTGATACTTCCTTCATAAGTCTGCATAGACAATGAAGTAAAACGAGGTTAATTAACATTCTCACAAAAATCTAACTTGTAATGATAAAGTATTGAAGTAAACATGAATACTTATCTTTTGTTTTTGTGTGGGGAGGCTCCACGGACTCCACCATTTGCTATCTTTCTTCAAATCAACTATCTTCAACTTAAAGTGCATAATCCTTAATTTCTGCTAAAGCTTTCTTTGAGGGAGGAGATTCCTCTTCCTCTGCCACATGTGCTTGATTCTTTCTTTTCCCTTTTCCTTGAGGACAGTCATAGGAAAAGTGTCCCAACTTTTGACAGTTGTAGCATCTGATCTTTGAAACATCTTTCTTCTTGTCTGGAACTCTTATGGAGTTAGCTTATTTATTGTTCCTTCTGAAGGAACTTATTTTTTTATTTTGAACGGTAAGAGCTTCCTCTTCGTCAACAATTAATCTCTTATGTTGGTCTGCAAGTCTAGATTCTTCGTGTGTGCAATCTGCCCATAACTTATCAAACTTGGGTAACTTTCTTCTTGCACACACTCCTTGTACAAAAGGAATCCAAAATGTTGGAAACCCATTTAGGGTTGTGGTTACAAGCTCCTTGTCACTAATGACATCTCTAATAGCTGCAAGCTGGTCTCTGATCTGAGAAACTCTCATAAGGTAGGATGTGACAGATTCTGAGTTGTCCATCTTCATATTACGAAGTTGATTTCTTAAGGTAAGATTCTGGCTAATGTCTTTGCTTTCATAAAACCTGTTGAGTGCTTCATACATTTTCCTTGCTGTCTGTAGTTCATATATATGAGGGATCAAGTGATATTTTACTGAATCCGACACGATTCTCTTTTCTTTATTTTCATTCTTCTTATGCTTGGTCTTTTTCTCTTCTTCATCTGGTTCTGGTACACCCATTGTAACATGTTCTAGGAGATCATTCTTGTCTAGAACCCTCTGCAACCTATGCTTCCAAGATATGAAGTTTCTAGATCCTTCCAGCCTGTCTTCTACCCTCATGCTGGTAGCCATTGTTTCTTGCAATAGAAACCCTAGCCCTTCGGGCTATAGAAATAATAAAAAATCAAATTTCTTGGATCTGAAAATTGAACTCACCAAAAGATGCACTGGACTGAGGCAAGTATGCTGGTATAGTCAGATTTCTAAAAATCCAAATTTTACCCCTTCAAACTTGATTTGCGGATTTCTGGACTGGTGCTTCTGGTTTTCTGGTACTTATGGTACTCTGGTACTTCTGGTACTCTGGTTTTCTGGTACTTCTGGTACTTTGTGAAAACTAGGGTTTCACTTTTCAGGAGATCTAGCCACTGAAAATGTGCGCTGAAGATGCCAAAATGTTCCTTGAGGTAGGGCGCACCTTTCTAGATGGATTTGGGGCTGAAAACCTTCTTCAATAAAAAAAAAACCCTAATTTTCATGTACAAAAATAGTGACGTTTTTCTTTTTTTCTGTGAAATATGCTCTCTTCAGCTTGGCTCTGATACCATGTTATAGTTTTTGCTATTATTAGGTTACTTTAAATTTGCTAGATAACAATAACATAGATAGGATCACTGAGAGAAACACAATCACAAGAGTACACAAGCATTTATCTTGGGAAACCCTCAAGGGGAAGAAAACCCAACAAAACTTCCTTAATATAGATAGCCAATACACTGCCAAGATAATGAACCAAACAACAGAGAATATCCAACACTGAGCAACATGCCTCTCTCTCTTCCTTCTTCCGGCAACCGGCAATTGCAGCTTCCTTCAAAACTTGCACACTAGATGAGTGAGCTGAGTGTGTGTTCAAATTAGGTGTTGGCCTCTCTTATTTATACAATTATGGCACATGTGAAAGTGTCTTTTCACTGGCAGGGACGACTTCTTCTTCTGGGTGGTTATAACCACCTTTAATATATTCTGGGGCCGACTTCTTATTTAGCCTATTACAATTAGGGTTTGACCAATCCGCAAAAGGGGATTTGGTCAATTACAATGAAGGACATGATCAATCCACAAAAGGGGATTGATCTAATCAATAATAAATATATTTTATCTTTATCCACAAAAGGGGATAAGAATATTCTTTGCAGTTACACAATATTTTAACAAGGTGTCTATGGATAAAAGAGGTGTTAAAGCCAACACCCAGTAAATGTTCTCCAAAAATGCCATTAGGGTCGAACCCTTTTAGCCTTTTAGTGTACGTTAGGTTTAATTTCTTGAAATGGGTGGCAAACTCGTCAATCTTTTTTATGTTTCTGCACACGAAGTCTCCGACTTTCCAGGGCAGAGGAATGAACTATTTTTTTTTCTTGTCATGGAAAAAATGCAACCAGTGGTTGTATTGCCTTGCTATTTCTGCAACAAACATCTTGTCTATGATGTGGCATGGAAGGAAGGCAGGATTTTCCTTAGAGCCAAAGACCATGAGGAGACTGTGATTTTCCTTTTGCTCAAGTGTTCCCTTCTTGTTCAAAAACTTGATTGCGTGGACAGACATCCGCGAAGCATCCTTGCCTAACAGTAAATCTTTGAAAACTGAGACAAAGCCATTAAAAACTTCATAAAAACAATGGTAGGCCTTGTGTCTCCATAGGGCGTTGTGCTAGAATGTTACTGGGTCGAATCCACAGTTTATTTTATTGGAAAGAGAAAGTTTTGGAAACGGGCAGCAATACACAATTGCGAAAATCAAGTAGGATGACATATAAAATTTATTCGATTCTTTGAATAATGACAACTGGGAACAGAGTTCAATGGAGATTAGCTTTCCCCAATCGAAAATGTATTGTTCCTTGACTGTGAAATACAAAATATAAATAATTATATGGGAAATGCTTGTTGTGGATGCCTGTCTCGTTATTCTTGTAAACAACCAAGCAATTTTTCTGAATGGATTTCTAAAGGAACTTACTTGGAGCCTTGTGATATCTTCAGGAACTGTTGTCGGGTCTTCGAGGAAGTCGGCTAAGATGTCCAACCCATTATGATGTTTTTCTATAAACTGCGTGCAGCCTTGTCCTCTGAACGTTAATGTTGGTTTCGACAATTTCAACATCTCGCGGAAGAGCTGAGGTGACAAAGAAACAAGAGAATGGTCGTGCAGTGGAATAATTCTTTGGCCTGGAATATATTTTTCGACGAACCAAGAGACCACCTCCGTACAGTCAAAAACCTCAGGGACGCAGCCTGCACGAGCGATTTCGGAGGTCCAAATCACTTCGTTCTGGGTGAAACGAGATGAATAGTAAAAGTATGCCCTGGACCACTGGAACCTTTGGTCCTCTTCTGCAAACATATTTATTGTATCTCCACAAAAATGTTGTCAACCCACTACCATAGGTCTACAAAGACATTTATTTGTTCCAGATGATGAATGAAATGAAAGGTTGGAAGGGATAATATAACCCTGCACAAATTTTGGTCGAAAGCGTGTGAATGGGAGATGTCCTCGAGACTTTCATTGATTAATGACAATCTGGATGGTTGTTGCATGATGCGTTGTTAACATTAAACACTACTAATTGCATATATAGAAATGTGAACATGGTGGATATTGCAATGAGCGATTAAGCGTTGCATATTTCTTGAGCGGCCCAACACGACAACGTGTGTTGGAGATGAACAATCGGAAGGGACAAAATAAGTTTCTGCACATCTTGGTTTAATGCATAACAATGGGATATCTCCTCGAGTTTTTCGCCCATTAATGACAATGTTGACGGTTCCTGCATGGTGACCTATTAGCATCAAAGGTTTCTAATTGCATAGTAAGAAAGTACGAAGGTCGCGGCCAGGGGAAAGAAACCACTACAAAATAGGGTTGCAAGGTACAATTGTTGAAGGTGAGGGCGCCAGGGTCAAATTGTATGTCTCAAAACTTTTTGATTGCAATACGCGTAGCCCGCCAACCGTGGCGATTAAATTTGGCTAAGTATGGAGAGAAATAGCAGTCGGTCAGAGGAGTCGTGTGATTATATAGATGGAGATAAAGATATCTCAACCCGCCAATGCTGGAACCTATGTTTATAAAAAGGCGACTATGTATATAACCACAAAGCGATAATACAAGGGAAGAAGAAAAGGGAAAAGGACCAACGAGTCCGCAGTGAAAATGTAAATCACGAAAATTTTGAGTGCAATATGCATATCAAGGAAGAAGAAGCACCAGACTTCGAATGCGCTAACCTGAAACACTGACTAAGAATTTGAGATTTCGTGAATCCGTGAACAGGAGGATCCAAAATAGGGTTAGAGGTCTGGATGGTCAAATTGTATTATTCGAAACATTTGAATGCACAATCTATAACACAGAAGAGGGGACGATGTCGGAACCCGGTAGTCAATTTCTATGTTGCGAATGGTTGGATGTGAACTGTTTCGTATTGCTATGTGCAGGTGTCACTTGTAAGAGTCATTAGTAAGAGCATAGCAAATGTATATTAGGAAGCACATTTGTCAACCGTGGTACAATGAAGCTTACGAGTTCGAGGAGCACGCGATAGAATAGTAGATTGCCAACCCAACAACCGTGGACATAAAACTGCTTAAGGTGTGATTATATACATGGAGATAATGAGAGCCATAATACAGGGGAAGAAGAAAAGGGAAAAAAGAGAAAGGAATTAGTGGTGGAATTGTAGATCAGGGAAATTTTGAATACAAGATGTGAACTCGGTAGTCAATTTGTATATTGCAGAGGACCGAAGTAAATAATTTGAATGCATAATTTGTAACACGGAAGAGCGGATGATGTCAGAAGAGAGGATGATGTTGGACCTGCACATGTGTCCAGTTGTCAGTACTAAGAGGTAATTTAGTATTGAAAATAATATTTCAGATTATGTTAAATACTTCATAGGGATTAGTATCTGTAAACAATGGAAATCTCCACCCCGCCAACCTTGCATTCCGTGTGTGAATTAGTATATCAAGGAACTTGAAGAACTATTTGTAGGACACAGAACAATAGAAGTGCAATGTCAAGTCAGCCAGTCCACAGCTCCGCTTCTCAATTTGTATATCGCGGAATTTTGGGTGCTATTTGTAACACATGCAACAATGGAGGGCCAATTTTGGGCCCACCCGCCCGAGACCCCATGATCAAAAATGTCGGTAGGTATGAAAAGGAACAATTTCCAGTTCAATTCTCCATGCGAGGATATATATGGAACTGAAATTGATCCCAACACGACAACCGTGGAAATAAAATTGGCCAAGTATCGAAAGCAATAGCGGTCGGTCGGATTTGACATCTGATTGTATAGATGGAAATAAAGATATGCCAACCCACCAACGCTAGAGCTGCATATTTCGTGAACCCACCAAAAGGAGGATCCAAAACAGGTTGTGAAGGTATCCGCAGAGGCCTGGACCTTCTAATTGTATTTCTCTGAACATTTGAATGCATAATCTGTAAGACGGAAGAGCGGACGATGTCCAGTAGTCAATTTGTATATTGCAGAGACTGCAATTCCAACTGTTTCGTACCTCTGTGTCCAGTTGTCACTAATAAGTGCTAATTTAGTATTCTAAATAAATTTTTAGATATTGTTATATACTTCACAAGGATTGGCATCCGTAAACAATGGCAATCTGCACTCCTCCATTTCTGCATTTCGTGTGTCAATTTCTATATCGCGGAACTGGGAGTGTTGTTTGGAGGACACAGAACAATAGAAGTGCAATGTTGACTCAGCCAGTCCGCAAATTCGCTTGTCAATTTGTATATCGTGGAATTCTAGGTGTTATTTGTAGGCTACGAAACAATGTAGCCCCATTTTTTAGCTCGCCTGCACGCCCGAGAACCCGTGATCGAAAATGTCGCTAGGTATGGAATACGGAATTTGTGTGTGATTTATAGAATATCATGTCCATATTTTATAGTCCCATAATACATAGGAAGAACGAAGTCAATCTGTACAAGGAACCCGCAGTGAAATTGTAGATCACAGATCTTTTCTGTGCAAGATGTATATTGCGGAACGATAAGCAGTTGGGTTCACAAGCACCGGCCCCGCAACAGCGGGCATAAAATTGGCCAAGTATGGAAAGGAACAAATCACTGACGTTGTTTTGCTACAACATGTATATGACGAAACAGGGGACATAGGTGCTGGGTACTGCGAACCCGGGACCTGGTGCCCAGATAACTGGGCAAGTATTGGCCAAGACAAAGTTATGATATCTATTTCAATATTTTTCATACTAGCATCTATCAATGAACAAAGTTTTCATATTTATCTGAATAGTATTCATAGTAATATATATTACTGGATTGGTTGTTTCAAATGCAAATGATCTCCCAATCTGCAAGATGCTTCTCGGCTTGCAAAGTTTACTGGAACCTCAAAAATTTTGACTACAACATGTACATAGCACAACAAGAAACATGAATTTGCATTGTGGTCTCAACGACATAAACTCCTTATCATCTATTCATCTTTTATTCGTTGTAATGAGATCAGAAAACACCGGCTCTCCATAAACATCAATATCTAAATTAAATTAAATGCAATCAAAATTTGGTGTGACTTTTAAGTAATTAAAGCATAAATTGCAAATTACGGAAGTTCTTAGGCTGGAAGATGTATATGATGGAACAATGGACATAGTTGTTTAATACCACAAACCCAAACATAGTTGCCTAAGCTTTGCCGAAGAGGAAGTTTTTTTGTATTTATTCCAATACTACTGATATTAGTGTATATGCACGGATTTTATCAAATAGAAGAAGCTGTAATATATCGAACAAACTTCATAGGAACATTGCATAAACAGTTTAGTTGCCTTGTCGTACTCATTATTAATTCTATTCACGGAACCCGAAGAATGGGAGCAGCATGGGTCCTCCAATTTCTTTCTTTAAATACAGGGTCGCCTCCACATAAGTATGGCCTATGAAAAATTATTCTTACATGTAAAATGTAAACAAAGAACAGGCCAGGTTTTATTTAGATTGAAGTACTGGACAACAGAAACAAAACCTTATGTTTCATGCTTAACCACACAGGGGAAGAAGGTAGAAAATACAATTAAACAAATACCAAAAATTGGGAAATACTGTTAAAAAATAAACCGAAATTATTCTATATTCAAATAAGGTGTGTTACAAATTACAGCCAAGGCTATTTTCGACAACGATTGCGATTTTGCCTGCCGTTGACCAATTTAAAATATGTACATTGATGAAGCTTCTTCACATTTTTTTACTTAATCGGTGTTGCCAAGTACATCTATCCCACTTTTTTGAATATCTTCTCTCTTCCAGATATGGCCTGCTTGCAATGCCTGTTTATTCCACATTCCATTCTTTGTCAAGTATTAATTTCCCTTTGCTGTCGAAAAGTTGGGGTTTAAGGTGCTTTGCTTGCAATGTTCCTGACCCTTGACATCCGAGACAACTTACAAATGCCATTCAGGCCGATTTCAAAGTGGAAGGAGTCGTTATATGTCACAACAGCTAAAGTAGCGGAAAATAATTCAAGTACGTAGTGACTGGTATTTTCCCTATATTCGATCATATGTTTGGTTGAGAAGCCTGCCTAAGGATTTGTATGTGGAACTTCTTTGCTTTATTACAGTAAATTGGAAGGAACGTCCAACCCAGATGCAAAAAGCAACTCTGTTGAGGTACATAACTTCTTCGGGCAGTAGAGGTGTGGCAAGTGCATTAAATGTTGCAGAATGCACCAGAACAGGTCTAGCAAGTGTATAAAATGTTGCAGATGGCATCAGAATATATCTTTCTTCATAGCCATGGAGATATGGTGGCCCACAGAAAGGTCTGGAATGTTCAGAGGTGACGCCAAATATGTAGAGTCTGCAACTACATCCAGAGGAAACCAAACAAACTTTCACAAAGAACATAGCTTTCTATCAAGTCAGCTACCAGACCCACATGCAGGTCATCATACTATGAAATAAAAACTTTTGCAGTGATAATATGTCATTTTATCCACCCATACAGTTTCTGCTACCCGTCTCCGAGGTAGACAAATACTTGTGCAATATGTACAACTCGATACACTTGCCAAATCTTTATTGTTGGAAGAAGCTATATACTTAAACGAAGAACTATTTTGCACCCGACCTCAAAATCCATTATAATTCCCTGCAATAAAACAAAGAAGTTCAACCAACAAATCTCCAGCCAGCATTTTCAACGAACCAAAGCATCGAACACAGGGAGAACACCAACCAGAACATACTTGTTCTGTTTTTTTCGTCCTCTTTGAGTTTCTCTTTGTATAACAGAGTTTTGTTTTTACTCAAAGCTCACGTCACATAAAACCAGGATCTATTTTTTCATTTGCTCATCAATCGCATCTCTAAGTTGTCTTACATGTGCATGACCAGGAACATTAGAATGAAGGCACCCTAAAGCGCAACTCTTTGATCATAGAGAGAAATGGCAATAAGTATTTAAAGGCAAGGCTAGATGGTCTACCGTAGATTTTGTGTTGATTCGTTTTAATGACAGATGTTCTCGATATTTTCACTTATTAATGCCAATCTTTTTGAATATGTACGCTCAATAGTGACTACCAGCACGTATTAAAATTCTCATATCTGAGTAGATTCTGAAATCTGACATCTAAGATATGCACAATATTAAAGAGGGACATGACGTCAAGGCCTCTGTGGGTGACACGTTCGTGAACTTTGCCGAAGCTTTTAAGAAAACTAAAACTGCACAAACAAAAAATAAAATAAAAATTATTTCGCAAATTCAAAATGCAGGCAAAAAGAAATTACCAGATCCCATAATATTTGCCTGTCTATTCATTTTAATGGGATATGTCCTCCAGTTATTAAAGCCCATCATTTCGAAATGCACAATATTAAAGAGGGACATGACATCAAGGTCTCTATCACCGACACATTCGTGAACTATGCTGAAGCTTTGAACAAAACTAAAACTACACAAGGAAAAAAATAATAATAATAATTTCGCAAATTTAAAATGCAGGCAAAAACAAATTACCAGATCTCATAATATTTTCCAGTCTATTCATTTTAATTGGAGATGTCCTTGAGCTTTCCAATTATTAAAGCCCATCTTTTCGAACCTATCTGCTCGGTTCTAACTTTTCAAAGCATATTTAATGTGTATTGGGAAGCGCAAAAGGTAGCAGGGATGGAGCCCTATGTAACAGACGTTACTACTATTGTTCTATTTTTGTTCACGAGCGTATGTAAAACGTACGCAAAGAAAAGTAATTTGAGAATGATAGTTGTTTCGCAGGAGCCCTTGAAATTCAAATAGTGCGCAAGAACAATTTTCATTTTGTATATCGCGGAACTGTCCATGCTATTTGTAGGACACAGAACAACAGGGACTGAACCTAGAGCCCACCATCCCAAGAACCCGCGATCCAAAAAATGCTCACTATTTTTTTGTGTGTGTTTTTTGTCCACCAGGGTATCTAAAACGCATGTAAAGTAAACTATTTCGACAGTGTTAACTTTTTTGGACATGACGGCCTTCAAATTCAAATAGTCTGCAAGTCCGATTGTCAATTTCTATATCACCGAAGTCTCCGATTGTCAATTTTCAGCCGCCTACCCTAACAACACGCGATGCAAAAACTGATTAAGTATGGGATGATGGCTCCGTGCAGGCTGTATATATCTACTCTATAAAATTACATATTTCCTATGTTTAATCTATGTTGTCCAGGAAACCTATAATTTGATAAATTTCAATGTTTTCTGTCCAGGAGCCCTATTGTTAAAGAAAACTAATTCAGAAATGCTAATGTATACACCATAATTCGATACAACCTATCCGCGAAGGCGCGCCCATAATACTGGCTAAGTATGGAACCCAACTGCGGTCGGTCAGAATGATCACGAAACTCTCGTTGCTGACCGATTGTCAATTTGTATATCGCAGAACTCTCCGATTGTCAATTTTCAGCCGCCTACCCCATCAACCCGTGATGCAAAAACTGGCTAAGTATGGGATAACGGCTCTGCAGTCCAGGAAACTTATAATTTCATAAATTGCATTCTCTTATGCCCAGGATTCTTTTAAAGAAAACTAATTCGGGAAAGCTAATGTATACACCAAACATGATCTGTCATAGTCCGATAGAACCTATTCACGAAGTTGCGTCCATAAAAGTGGCCAACTATGCAACCAAACAGAGGTCGCTCAGAATGACCACATAAATGCAAAAAACTAGAGTCAAACGCAGTTTACAACAGGAAAGTAAAAGGGAGAGAACAACTATATATCCCACACAACAAAAGCCATTTTCATAACTATAAAACCATAGTAACACAGAATCCATGTATTCACCTGTCTATTCATTTTAATGTGAGATGTCCTCCAGTCATTAAAACCCATAATTTTGAAATGCACAATATTAAAGAGGGACATGACATCAAGGTCTCTGTCACCAACACGTTCGTGAACTATGATGAAGCTTTGAACAAAACTAAAACTGCACAAGGAAAAAAAAATAATAATAATTTCGCAAATTTAAAATGCAGGCAAAAACAAATTACTAGATCCCATAATATTTGCATGTCTATTCATTTTAATTGGAGATGTCCTCGAGCTTTCCAGTTATTAAAGTCCATCTTTTCGAACCTGCCTGCTCAGTTCTAACTTTTCAAAGCATATTTAATGTGTATTGGGAAGCGCAGAAGGCAGCGAGGATGGAGCCCTATGTAACAGACGTTACTACTATTGTTCTGTTTTTGTTCACGAGCATATGTAAAACGTACACAAAGAAAAGTAATTCGAGAATGATAGTTGTTTTGCAGGAGCCCTTGAAATTGAAATAGTGCGCAAGCCCGATTTTTATTTTGTATATCGTGGAACTGTCCGTGCTATTTGTAGGACATGGAACAACAGGGACCAAACCTAGAGCCCGCCATCCCAAGAACCCATGATCCAAAAAATGCTCACTATTTATTTTTTATGTGTTTTGTTCACCAGGGTATCTAAAACGCACGTAAAGTAAACTATTTCGACAATGTTAACTTTTTTGGACATGACGGACTTCAAATTCAAATAGTTTGCAAGTCCAATTGTCAATTTCTCTATCGTCGAAGTCTCCGATTGTCAATTTCCAGCCGCCTACCCTGATAACACGCGATGCAAAAACTAATTAAGTATGGGATGATGGCTTCATGCAGGCTATATATATCTACTCTATAAAATTACATATTTCCAATGTTTAATCTATGTTGTCCAGGAAACCTATAATTTGATAAATTTCAATGTTTTTTGTCCAGGAGCCCTATTGTTAAAAAAAACTAATTCGGAAATGCTAATATATACACCATAGTTCGATACAACCTATCCGCGAAGGCGCGTCCATAATACTGGCTAGGTATGGAACTCAACGATCGATCGGAATGATCGTGAAACTCTTGCTGCTAACCGATTGTCAATTTGTATATCGCAGAACTCTCCGATTGTCAATTTTCAGCCGCCTACCCCGTCAACCCGCGATGCAAAAACTGGCTAAGTATGGGATGACGGCTCCACGGTCCAGGAAACCTATAATTTCATAAATTGCATTCTCTTCTTCCCAGGATTCTTTTAAAGAAAACTAATTCGGGAAAGCTAATGTATACACTGAACACGACCTGTCATAGTCTGATAGAACCTATTCACGAAGCCGCGTCCATAAAAATGGCCAACTATGCAACCGAACGACGGTCGCTCGGAATGACCACATAAACGCGAAAAACTAAAGTCAAACACAGTTTACAACAAGAAAGTAAAAGGGAGAGAATAGTTATATCTCCCACACAGCAAAAGCCATTGTCATAACTATAAAACCATAGTAACACAGAATCCATGTAAAAAGCATCATCAACCATGAAATATATTTTGAGGCCAACAAACTTTGTTTCAACGCGTAACAGATGCAATTTACACTGCCTGCAATTCTTTAGTCTGTTATTTTATCTTAATAGTATTCTATGCAAATTGCAGTGCAAAACAAAATGCGACCAAAGATCCAACCGCAGATGCAGCATCCCAACATTTGCAAACCCTGGCCAAACAAGAACAAGAACCAAACAAGAACCCAGCTAAGAAGCACTAAAAGGCCCAACTGCAGGCGCAGGACCGGTACCCTGCAAAGTCGAATCCAGCAACAATAAACAACATACATCGAAGAAAGAAGTGAGCAACAACCACCCCCCCCAGGAACAATGTTGTTCCAATCGCGATTGTAGAAACCCAAACGTCCAAACTGCAACAACACGAACATGCAAGCAAGAAGAACAACAACATGCAAATAAGAAATCAGTGGCATGCAAAAAGCAAGCATGGACCACCGAACCATCAACGTCGTTGGAGCATAAAAATTTTAAAAACAGAAGAAAATGTCTTGTAACAAGCCTGTTAAGTAACCATTCAACACAACCAAGCCTATTAGGTAAACATTTAAGTTTGCCAGAAATGCACTGTAAACATTTAAGAAAAAAATTCAATGTGGCAGGACTCTGACGTATCCCAAAAAGAAAAATTATATTTTTTGTAACAATAGTTCGAACACCACTGAATGTTTTGGAAAGCCAAACTTTGGATATGCCACCATATCTAACATTGCCATAAATTTACCTAGCATAAAATGCTAAACCAAACATTCGAATTAATGCTAGCATTAATCCACCATCGACGAATGCATAACAAAATATATGATTCAAAAAATACCATATATGATCAAATACGTTGGATATGCCAACATATATAACATTGGGAATAGCAAAGCCGACAATAAGACCTCCAATCCCTTGTCCAATCATATCATGACAAATATGGTACTTTTTTTTATATAAAAATCGATGTTTTCAGTTCTTCCAACAATAGATAATATGGAAATATTTGTGGTCAAATGACAGACTAATATGAAGTCAACGATTTATCGATATCTATAGTCCCTCTACGCCTACGGCAGGGATTAATAACATAATTTATATTAAAAAATTAAAAAATTACAATATTTATGATTCATCATATAAATTATAATTTAAATTTTATTTATTAATTTGTGAATAATTTATGACCCAAATTTGTATTTAAGAAAGTAAAAAAATAAAATATTACAATATTTATGATTCATCATATAAATTACAATTAAAATTTGTTTTTATTATTTAATTTGTGAGTAATTTATAACCAAATTTTTTCTTTATAAAAGTAAATAATACAATGAAACTAGAAAAAGAAAAATATACTAAGTATAACTTGTTAAAATTATCATGTTCAATATCTAGGATGAGAGGTGCCACTTAGGTGCGAGGGGTTATCATGGATCACAAAGGGACAATTGAAGACTACTTTGCTTGGGGATTTAGTGTTGTTTTTAACAACAAAGAATAAGCTTATGCATTGGGCAAGGACTTGAGACTTGAATTTGCAAAAGGCATTGATGTGCAATCAATGATTGTGATAGGAGATTCTAAAACTATCATAAACTACTTGGTTTGTGATTCAGAGATGAGTGACAATCCATTAGCCTCAACACTTCAGTGAATCAAGAAAGAGGAAAATTCATTTTCCAATATCAGATATTATCATATCTTGTGAGAAAACAATAGTGAAACAGATATGTGGGCTAATTTAGGCTCAACCCTAAAAAAATGGGAGCTTATGGTTAATGGCTTATTAAATCAACATCACATCCCTTAATCAATGAATAATATCCAAACATGTTTAGAGACATTAAATTGTCACATGGCATGCATCCTTGGTCTCACAAACCTTCACATGGGTGCTCATAAACAAGGTCACTTCAACATGCATCAAAATAGTAATGAGAAGGGACACAAGCTCTCCATTCGCATGCATTTCGTCTTGAATCCACATGATTATCTCCAATGGATTCTTAACTCTCTGATTCGAGGTGGGATAATGGCATTGTAGCTCAACTGGAGGTGGGATAATGACATTGCAACTTGATTCACTGAGGGAGTATGATCATTCTTCCTGCCAAGTAAGAAATTACATTATGCTCTGGTTGTTGTTTGGATTATTGTTGTTTGCTTGGAATTTCTCAGGGAAACCACCTCCCTAGTAGTTTACTCGACCACAAGGTAACAAAGGACTCCAGATTGACGTTGACCTCAGACACAGTACAATCTCTCAATCTGTGACTCCAAGGATTATGCAACAATTGAGCCAAAAATTTAGGAAGTGTTATCAGCTATATAAACAGGGGCAAAGAAAATCCCCCAAAGCTTACGAAAATGGGTGTGAGGAGGGTTTCAGTAGCAGTGTTATACACAAAGAAGAAGTTATCCAAAGTTGGTTTCAGATGGACTCTCGAGAATTGCAAGAGATCCACAAAGGTCTCAAAAGCTATGAAGAACACATACACGGTAACCGGTCTTTGTTGTTTAATGTCACTTCCAAAATTCGTTAAATCAAAAGCCAGATTACAACTCATGTAGTAGAAATCATGGGGTCTATGGTGGAATTGAAGCAACAATTGGCAATCTTGGAAGCATAATGTAACCTTCTTCAAAATTTGGCACTCAACTTGAGCAGGGGCAACCAATCCATGGCATCAAACCACAGACTTTCAGCCAACTCATCCAAGGGGGAATTCAAGGAGGATGAAGCTATGCACCATCTCGATGAAGAAATTGAAATCATGAACGAAGACGCTAACCAAAAATTTCAGGTCTAGATGATGTAGCTAGCCATTATGCTTGCTAAATTCAATGTTTTCAAGATTACTAGAATATTAGACATATATTATAGAATATATAGCATCAAGTGGTACTAAGTAGCTTTGTATTATGACAGAGTAAATCTTTGTTTTGGGTTAGCAGTAGGACTCTTTTTTAACTGTGTATTAGCTATTTTGAAACTCTATCAATAGCTTATGTTGTAGGTTTTATCAATATAATTTATCCAATTATTCTTTAGAAACAAATTATCATGTTCGATGTCATTATACATTTGATATCCATCTATTTTATGTGTTTGGGAGTGAGGTGGTGTTGAGGTCAAAAAAGTATTTTACAATTGCCACTACATTTCCCAAAAAATCTCCAAATTAGGATTCTCAAAATGTATATCTCAATTCTTACCTAAGAAAAAACACAAATCCCTAGGTTGCATACTAAGGCCATGGATAATTTATCATTATATAAAATCCAAAAACCTCCTCTCATTAAAAACTATAATTTCTAAAATACCCTAATTAAGAAGAAAATACTACAAATTCTCTCCCACACCATTGCAACATCACTAGAAAAAAAACTTTTGAGATGATCATCTTAACTCCAATAAACACCTCATTGTCTTTGTGTGAGGCTTTTCTTTTTCCATTGTGAGATGATCACCTTAACTCCAATAAACACCTCATTGCCTTTGTGTGAGGCTTTTCTTTTTCCATTGTGAAATGATCACCTTAACTCCAATAAACACCTCATTGCCTTTGTGTGAGGCTTTTCTTTCTCCATTGTGAGATGATCACCTTAACTCCAATAAACACCTCAGTGTGAGGCTTCCATTGTTGACACAAATGGAATCTTCTTCGTCATAAAAATTGTGTGAGAAATTTAAAAAAATTAAAAATTCAAATTTAATAAGAAAACATTTACAAAATTTCATGGAAATGGAAATTTTACAAAATTTAATGCTGTGATTTATTACATAATGGCATGTAGATTATTGCCATGTATGTTGGATGATAAACATCACTATGGCAGCTAAGATATCCTCTTAATGTTCTCTTCTCTTTTCATTTCAAGCTTTTTATACCTTCCGAGTAACAGGAAAAGAGTATTACAACATCTGTGAATTCTTAGATACTATATAGGAAGACCTCTATGTCTCCTTGTCTTTCACAAGGCCTTCTATGGAGCCAGCAGCGGTTATGACTGTTACAAGAAGAGATATGAAGCTGAATATTTGGAAAATGCTCCACTTAAGTTTCCATCTTGGGACTTTATTCTGTGCAATGTACATCTCGACTGGAAAGTACACTACCAATGGCCAGAAATTCAGAGCACCCAAAATCCCCAGCACATCATTGAATAATGGAAATAAGATGGCAATGCCAGTAGTTGACACCACAAATGCAGTTCTCCAACACAGCCTCAGGAGATTGACTCTGCACGATCCGCATAAGGGAATGCGTATGGGAACTCCCTTGTTGATGAATTTATTGTCGGGCCAAATATGAGAAAACCATCCTTCAACGCAAGCGAAGATTGGCTGACAAAACACCTGCAAGAGTGTCATGAAATAATTTGCAATGAAGTTTCTCTGGGTAGCAGAGATATTAGAGTTTCAATCCAGCAGAACTAAAAGAAAGGGTAAGAAAATTCTTACTTGGTATGCTGCAACTAGGTGAACCACAATGCATGCATTAGCAAAGTCAATAAGCCAGTAAGGCTCGTAGAATCCAAATCCTGTCAATAGGTTTCCAGGTGCATTTTCCCCAAAAGCTGCATAACCCAGAAAAGCACACAGCATATAGAGCGTAGTTGTTACGCTCAGTGACAACAAATTTGCTTTCTTCATAGTTACGTTCTCTGGGGGTGTTGACTTGAGAGTATCCTGCATAGTTGTAAATTATACGAAGCCTCATAAGTTATCCATGTAGCTTCTTGCTGTCCAAAGGATTCGAATATACAAACGAACAAAAAGACTGAGCTGTACCTGAATTTCAAGGACAAGGGAAGTATATGGAAATGCAAATGCAATGTCACCAAGACCTTGGAGCATCCTCCAAACTTTTTGGGTTTGAGTAAGAGAGGTGCTCGCGCTGATTCCACCCAGATTTCCTTTAATCTTTCCATTTTCTGCCATTTCACAGAGGTTTGAACCCATAAGTTTCGACATGCCAGGGAACACATACAGTACCTAAATAATATTTGCATTTCAAATATAATAACTGAATAAAGTGAATAAAGTCAGGACCATGGTAACTCAGATTAGATATTGAAATTCCATAGATATAGATATTGACATTTAGTAGTGTAAAGGTTTTATGTTTTTTATTATTTTTGGGTATTGTTGAAATTGCTTAATCTACCAAATCTTAGTGTTCCAAATCTTAGTGTTCCATGGATTTTTTCATAGCACTGAATCCATTTAATCATTCAAAAATACACTTTAAGCAACAACAAAAAAACTGCAATTTCACCTACAATTATATAACCAGATTCTGGTAATAGTTGCCGAAAATAAGAAAAAACCATAAAACATTTATAGTAAGCCTGGCCATATATGATGTAAGAGACCAACTGGGGCAATGGTTGAAGCCCTGAAAATAATAGAAGAGAAGAGAGTAGGATAAAAAAATACCAATAACTTTCGCCATGCCGAGGCCAAATCCTACTGTTGCGTAGCTAAAGGACATTGCTGCTGCAAGTATTGAAAGGCCCCATAGTTTATGAAAGTTTGGTATCTGACACAAGAAAACTTGTACAACTCCAAAGAGGATCATGTAGATGAGATCTGGAAAATGACATGCTGAGGCATGTCCATTCTTGTGGTAACAATTTGATCGCCTGATTGCTCTGTAACGTTACATAACTTTCAATCAATCTGGGCTATAAGCACTGGTAGCTCTACAACAACCTTCCAACACAGTTAACTGGAAGACCTAATTTTAAAAATTGGCAGAAGCCCTCTACAAATTACTGTATAGGAAATTCCCTGCAGAGCAGGGGATTGGGCAATGAAAGTAAATTAGAGTAAGTGGTTTGTTTGGATCAAACGTTATTATGGTCTCAAAGCTCTTTCAATGGAAACTGACCTGATGCTGGTTGAAGTAGTGATTGTGTAAGCAACGCAGATTCCATAGAAGTAGGCATATTGAACTAGTCCACATAGCCATGCTCTTCTTGCACCTGAAAAGCAAGACAGATAGTTATTATGTTCAGGTAAGGGAGGTGCATTAGCCATGCTCTTCTTGCACCTGAAAAGCAAGACAGATAGTTATTATGTTCAGGTAAGGGAGGTGCATTTACAGTTTACTTAATATCTTTTATATGCAATTTTAATAAATAAAATTAAAAAGGAAGAAACAAATATCAAAATAAATC
>JASDQU010100293.1:157165-168603 GCA_032191745.1 Picea mariana | reverse complement strand
AAGTGGAAGGAGTCGTTCTATGTCACAATAGCTAAAGTAACGGAAAATAATTAAAGTACGTAGTGACTGGTATTCTCCCTATATTCGATCATCTGTTTGGTTGAGAAGCCTACCTGAGGATTTGTATGTGGAACTTCTTTGCTTTATTACAGTAAATTGGAAGGAACGTCCAACCTAGATGCAAAAAGCAACTCTATTGAGGTACATAACTTCTTCGGGTAGTAGAGGTGTGGCAAGTGCATCAAATGCACCAGAATGCACCAGAACAGGTGTGGCAAGTGCATCAAATGTTGCAGATGGCATCAGAATATATCTTTCTTCATAGCTATGGAGATATGGCGGCCCACGGAAAGGTTTGGAATGTTCAGAGGTGACGCCAAATATGTAGAGTCTACAACTACATCCAGAGGAAACCGAACAAACTTTCACAAAGAACATAGCTTTCTGTCAAGTCGGCTACCAGACCCACATGCAGGTCACCATACTATGAAATAGAAACTTTTGCAGTGATAACATGTCATTTTATCCACCCATACAGTTTCTGCTACCCGCCTCCGAGGCAGACAAATACTTGTGCAATCTGTACAACTTGATACACTTGCCAAATCTGTGTTGTTGGAAGAAGCTATATACTTAAACGAAGAACTATTTTGCACCCGACCTCAAAATCCATTACAGTTCCCAGCAATAAAACAAAGAAGTTCAACCAATAAATCTCTAACCAACATTTTCAACGAACCAAAACATCGAACAGAGAGAGAACACCAACCAAAACATACTTGTTTTGTTTTTTTCATCCTCTCTAAGTTTCTCTTTGTATAACAAAGTTTTGTTTTTATTCAAAGCTCACGTCACATAAAACCAGGCTCTATTCTTTCGTTTGCTCGTCCATCGCATCTCTAAGTTGTCTTACATGCGCATGACCAGGAACATTAGAACGAAGGCACCCTAAAGCGCAACTCTTTGATCATAGAGAGCAATCACAATAAGTATTTAAAAGCAAGGTTGGATGGTCTATCGTAGATTTTGTGTTGATTCGTTTTAATGACAAATGTTCTCGATATTTTCACTTATTAATGCCAATCTTTTTGAATATGTAAGCTCAATATTGACCACCGACACGTATTAAAATTCCCATATCCGAGCAGATTCTGAAATCTGACATCTAAGATATGCACAATATTAAAGAGGGACATGACGTCAAGGCCTCTATGGCTTACATGTTTGTGAACTTTGCCGAAGATTTTAGGAAAACTAAAACTGCACAAGCAAAAAAAAAAAAAAAAAGTATTTCGCAAATTCAAAATGCTGGCAAAAAGAAATTACCAGATCCCATAATATTCGCATGTCTATTCATTTTAATGGGAGATGTCCTCCACTTATTAAAGCCCATCATTTTGAAATGCACAATATTAAAGAGGGACATGACATGAAGGTCTTTGTCACCGACACGTTCGTGAACTATGTTGAAGCTTTGAACAAAACTAAAATTGCAGAAGGAAAAAAATAATAATAATAATTTCGCAAATTTAAAATGCAGGCAAAAACAAATTACTAGATCCCATAATATTTGCCTGTCTATTCATTTTAATTGGAGATGTCCTCGAGCTTTCTGATTATTAAAGCCCATCTTTTCGAACCTGTCTGCTCGGTTCTAACTTTTCAAAGCATATTTAATGTGTATTGGGAAGCCCAGAAGGTAGCGGGGATAGAGCCCTATGCAACAGACGTTACTACTATTGTTCTATTTTTGTTCACGAGCATATGTAAAACATACGCAAAGAAAAGTAATTCGAGAATGATAGTTGTTTTGCAGGAGCCCTTGAAATTCAAATAGTGCGCAAGCCTGATTTTCATTTTGTATATCGCGGAACTGTTCGTGCTATTTGTAGGACACAGAACAACAAGGACCGAACCTAGAGCCCTTGAAATTCAAATAGTGCATAAGCAAGCCCGATTTTCATTTTGTATATCGTGGAACTGTCCGTGCTATTTGTAGGACACGGAACAACAGGGACCGAACCTAGAGCCTGTCATCCCAAGAACCCGCGATCCAAAAAATGCTCACTATTTTATTTTTTGTCTTTTTTGTCCACCAGGGTATGTAAAACACACGTAAAGTAAACTATTTCGACAATGTTAACTTTTTTGGACATGACGGCCTTCAAATTCAAATAGTCCGCAATTCCGATTGTCAATTTTTATATCGCTGAAGTCTCTGATTGTCAATTTTCAACCGCCTACCCTGAGAACACGCGATGCAAAAGTTGATTAAGTATGGGATGACGGCTCCGTGCAGGCTATATATATCTACTCTATAAAATTACATATTTCCTATGTTTAATCTATGTTGTCCAAGAAACCTATAATTTGATAAATTTTAATGTTTTCTGTCCAGGAGCCCTACTGTAAAAGAAAACTGATTCGAAAATGCTAATGTATACACCATAGTTCGATACAACCTATCTGCGAAGGTGCGTCCATAATACTGGCTAAGTATGGAACCCAACTGCGGTCAGTCGGAATGATCACGAAACTCTCGCTGTTGACCGATTCTCAATTTCTATATGGTAGAACTCTCCGATTGTCAATTTTCAGCCGCCTACCCCGTCAACCTGCGATGCAAAAACTGGCTAAGTATGGGATGACTTCTCCACGGTCCAGGAAACCTATAATTTCATAAATTGCATTCTCTTCTGTCCATGATTCTTTTAAAGAAAACTAATTCGGGAAAGCTAATGTACAGACCGAACACGACCTGTCATAGTTCGATAGAACCTATTCGCGAAGCCGCGTCCATAAAAATGGCCAACTATGCAACAAAACGACGTTCACTCGGAATGACCACATAAACGCGAAAAACTAAAGTCAAACGCAGTTTACAACTGGAAAGTAAAAGGGAGAGAACAGTTATATCTCCCACACAGCAAAAGCCATTGTCATAACTATAAAACCATAGCAACACAGAATCCATGTAAAAAGCATCGGCAGCCATGAAATATATTTTGAGGCCAACAAACTTTGCTTCAATGTGTAACAAATGCAATTTACACCACTTGCAATTCTTTAGTCTGTTATTTTATCTTAATAGTATTCTATGCAAACTGTAGTGCAAAACAAAATGCGACGAAAGATCCAACCGCAGATGCAACATCCCAACATTTGCAAACCTTGGCCAAACAAGAACAAGCACCAAAGAAGAACCCAGCTAAGAAGTACTAAGAGGCCCAACTGCAGTCGCAAGACCGGTACCCTGCAAAGTCGAATCAAGCAACAATAAACAACATACAGCCAAGAAAGAAGCAAGCAACAACCACCCCACTGGGAACGATGCTATTCCAATCGCGATTGTAGAAACCCAAACGTCCAAACTGTAACAACACGAACAGGCAAGCAAGAACAACGACAACATGCAAATAACAAATCAATGGCATGCAAAAAGCAAGCATGGACCATCGAACCAGTAATGCCGCTGGAGCATAAAAATCTAAAAAACAGAAGAAAATGTCCTGTAACAAGCCTATTAAGTAACCATTCAACACTACCAAGCCTATTAGGTAAACATTTAAGTGTGTCAGAAATGCACTGTAAACATTTAAGAAAAAAATTCAATGTGGCAGGACTCTGACGTATCCCAAAAGAAAAATTATATTTTTTGTAAGAATAGTTCGAACACCACATAATGTTTTGGAAAGCCAAACTTTGGATACGCCACCATATCTAACATTGCCATAAATTTACCTAGCATAAAATGCTAAACCAAACATTCAAAATAATGCTAGCATTAATCCACCATCGACGAATGCATAACAAAATATATGATTAAAAAAAGACCATATACGATCAAATACTTTGGATATGCCAACATATATAACATTGGGAATAGCGAAGCCGACAATAAGACCTCCAATCTCTTATCCAATCAGATCAATACATATATGTTAATTTTTATTATATAAAAATATATGCTTTTATTTCCATAGCTCCAACAATAGGTATTGTGCAAATATTTTGGGTCAAAAGACAAAGTAATATGCAGTCAACGATTTATCGATTGCTATAGTCCCTCTACGCCTATGACAGGGACTAATAATATTACTAAATTTGTCAAATATTAATTTAAAAACTATTAAAATTATTAATGAAAATAAATAAACGTTAAATGAAACCAAATTATTATAATTAGACAGTAAAATTGTTGGAATAATATTATTAAATATAAAAATGATATTAAATATTAACTATTATAATTAGAGAATAAAATTGTTGGAATAATATTATTAAATATAAAAAAGATATTAAATATTAATTGAAATTGAATAATAATAATATTAAAAACTGGAAAAAGTTGGCTATATAATACATATTTTGTGGTGAATGTAAATGGTTAGGAGATTTATACTCGGTGGTTAATGAGAAGGGTTTCTACCCTGGTAAATTTGAACTAAGGTTTATATCTACTGATGTGAATGTCAAAGTGAATATTAAAATAAAGGTATACTTGTGGGGAATTTGAATGGTGTAATGGAGAGTAGGTTTAAAATTTGAATGGTGGTTTAGTGCACTTAGTAAATCAAGTGTATACTCTCCTTCTCTTACTTATTTTCTTTTCTTTTCAATATGAGCACTTCACCACATATTCCAAATCCTCAACCTAAAGGCCCAAGGGGAGGCCTAACAAAGTCACCCTACTGAGTATGAACATATAGAATCATCAGAGAAAATGAGAGTAGAGAGAGAAGCTAAACTCCAAAGAGAGTTAGAGACAATGCTTGATAGCAAATTTAGATTGTTAGAAGACAATATTCATACATAGATAAAGAGTAGAATATCAGGGTGAAAATGGAGGCTAGAATACAAGAAATGGAACAAAAAAAAACAATCAACCCAAGAAGGAGAGGTCAAAGCAAATCTCAACACGAGAGATAGAATTAGCGAGCTAGAAGAAAAACTAACTAATAATTTGGTTCTAATTAGTTTATGAAATAAATTGGATATCAAATCCATCAAAGAGAAAATGAATAAGTTAATCTAGTTGGATCATGATTAATTTTTGGTATAAATGAACAACAAGACACACGTTAATAAACAATAATAAAAGAAGAATAAAAAATAAACAATAAATTGAAACAACTTACATCATGGAAGCAAAGAGGTGAGGAAAAATAATGGAACATAAAGATAAATTGATTGGTGTCATAAATATGGCATACTCAGTGAATCTCTAAACCTAAGAATATTTATAAATAAAGACCTCATTCCAGAAAACCAAGCCAAATTAAGGAAGGAAGTTCAAAGGGGTAAAAGAAGCTATGAAGGAAGGTAAATGGGCAATAGTTAAAAACAGATTGTCAAGGATATAAACCAGAATGATGAATGATAATAATAAATAGGAATTTGAGACACATAAATAAAATTCTAAAGAATTTCTAGTAATCCCTGACCTTCTTAAGTTTGGATAGACCATTTAGTTCTCAGTGTCTTTTAATTATCATCATCATAACAATTATTTATTTATTATTAAGAAATTTATGAATTAATAACAATACTAGTAAATATAGAAAATATTTGATTAAATACTAATTGGAAAATAATTATATACCATTAATGAAAATAAATTGATGTTAGTTGAAAAACTATAATACACTCCATAAATTTAAATATAATATATAATTCTAAATTTATTAATTAAATATTAGATTTTTAATTTTGGTATAAAAGAACAACGAGACAAGAGGACACACTAACAATAATAAAAGAAGAACTAAAAACAAATCTCAAATTGAAACAACTTACATCATGGAAGCAAAGAGGCTAGAAAAAATAATGGAACATAAAGATAGTTTGATTCATGTCATAAATATGGAAGCAAAGAGGCTAGAAAAAATAATGGAACATAAAGATAGTTTGATTCGTGTCATAAATATGGCATACTCAGTAAATCTCCAAACTTATGAATATTTATAAAGAAAGAGCTCATTCTAGAAACCAAGCTGAATTAAGGAAGGAAGTTCAAAGGGGTAAAAGAAACTAGGAAGAAAGGCAAATGGGCAATAATTAAAAACGAAAAAACTATTGTTAAATATAAACCATAATGATGAATGATAATAATAAGTAGGAATTTGAGACACGTAAATAAAATTCTAAAGAATTTCTAGTAATCTCTTAACTTCTTAAGGTTGGATAAACCATTTCAATTTCAATATAAGTTAATTATCATCACCATAACAATTATTTATTTATTATTAAGAAATTTATAAACTAATAACAATACTAGTAAATATAGAAAATATTTGATTAAATACTAATTGGAAAATAATTATATACCATTAATGAAAATAAATTGATGTTAGTTAAAAGATTGCTTGGAAAATTGACAAGTTAGAAGATTGTTTGGAAAAAGCAAGTTGTGTCGGCCCTACTCTCACTGGTATAGTCACCAATCTTCTTCTTTATGCCGATGATATCATTCTTAGGGCAAGGAGTCTCCATGATCTTGAAAACCAACGAAGAAACCTCAAGGATTTTTGCTCCAATATGGGTATGACTGTTAATATTGATAAGACTAAGGTCATGATTATTAAATTCAATAAGATCCCTTATGATACCTTCGTATATGACAACAACAACTTGGAGGAAGTGACTTCATACAAATATCTTGGAATCAATATTCACCACAAGCTCAATTAGAATTATAGCATTGAGAAAATGATTATTGGGGGATGGAAAACTTATTATGGGTTTGAAAACAATTGTAAATTAGTTGATCTTTGGAGTTGGAATAAGAAGAAACTCCTCTTTGAGACTCTTGTTACACCTGTTATTCTTTATGGATGTGAAGTATGGGGCTGTAGCATCTCTCGTGAATCCTAGAGAAAGATATAGCAAATACAAAAGAATTTTATAACCTATAATCTCAAAATTAAAGGAAATACACCCTATCCCATCCTCCTCTTAGAAATAAGCCTCTCCCCCATTGAGAGCATGGCTATGACTAGATACCTAATGTATGAGGACAAGTTAAACAACATGGAAGACAAGAGGCTTCCTAAAATTGCTTCAAAATCGAGTCATAACCACCATTGACTCAAGCGAGGATGGCATAAAGATGCTCGGTCTTGGCTAAACTATTGAGAAATCATGGAAGACACCATTTTGCAGAATAAAGATACTATTAAAAAATGTCAAATCAAAATTTAAGGAGAAAATGTGGTGTGTTAAAGAGTTAGAGGAAAAAATAAAATTAAGTTATTATAAGGATGTAATCAACCCTAATCTAGAAGATCAAAATTATCTATTTGTTTTGTCAAGTGTAAAGAAAAAAATAAGCATTGCTAAGATAAGAACAAATTCACACGAGCTCCATAGTGAAACTGGGCACTGGTCAATTCCTAAAACACCATGGGATGAAAGAGTGTGTCACCTTTGTGACACTAAGAAGATTGAAGATGAAAAACACTTTCTCTTAGATTGTCCAACCTATACCCATATTAGATCTCATTTTCAAAATATTTGTCACACTACCAACCTTTTTTTTCCAACAGGAAAATTCCTCAATTATATTAAAATATAATTTGTTTTCACAACGAAATGATACAAACGTTGCTATGTGTAGTCAGCTGCAGAATTAATGTATGGAGTTGACATACTTTTTTCTATAATAGTCTTTTTACCAGCAGAAGGATGTATTCTACTAGTATTACAAGGAAGATTGTTGGCTATGCTATAGATTTACAAAAATAAAAGTGCAATGGTCTTTTTCTAGGAGATGTAACATATGTCTTTCTTAACTTTGTAAAGTAAAAATCTGAAATTAAAATAGAGTTATGTAGAGGAGGGGTCCCTCGTGATCATCAATCCATAAACTGTAATTTAGGATTCCCACTTTTTTTTGAAGCGCCATCTTTGAAAGTTGATCCGCTGAATTGTTGTGCTCACAGTAAATGTGGTTGTAGATGAGCTTTCTGAAAGTAGGTTGCAACATTCTGATTTTGTCCTTCCAGGCCATAAGGGAGATAGCTCGGAGGTCTGCCATGTTGTTCAACCACTCTATAATTGTTTTGGAATCCCCAAGCACCTGAAGGGCATTAATATGGAGTCTAGAGGCCAAATATAATGTGGCCCAGGAGCCCAAAAGCTCGGCCCTGGTGTTGGTGCCTGGACCACAGTTGAAAGTCCATTTGTAAAGAGTGTTTTGCGTGGTTTTGATCAACCCTCCAGCGCCACTCTGTGTGCCATCTGAGAGTGCTGCTCCATCAAACCAACCTGTATTGGTGTCTTCTAAAACAGGATCCTTCAGAGTATGTTGAAGAGATGGTTTGTGGGTAAGAGTAGCATTCCAAGTGTTGTAAATTCCAAGTGCTTTGTAAGCTGCAACACTTATGGAAGGAGTACCATTTTCAAATATAGATTTGTTTCTTTCCATCCAAGTTGTCCAGCAAATGAGGGAAGGGAGATGTGAGTGTTTGTGTTCCTTTTGAGCCCAAGTATCAAGATAGTTTGGGAGCGAGTTTTCATTCCAAGTGGTTTGTATATTTAAAATCAAAACAACTTTTTCCCATACCTGTCTCAAAAAAGCACAATTGATGAATAGATGATCAATAGATTCAGAATCGTTTTTGCAAAGGTGACAAATATTGGGCCCCGACCATCCCTTCTTTAGGAGGATATCCCAGGTGTTGAGTTTATATTCTGCCATTAGCCAAGTGAAGTATTTGATCTCGGGCAGAATGTGCAAGGCCCAAATCTGATTCCTCCATCCTCTGACATTAATATGCCAAAGTGAATTCATAATTGCAGAGTAAATGTTATGTACAAATATGTTACCTGATCGGTCACCTCCCAACCACTGTAGAATGTCATCCGAATCGGTGAGTTTGATGCCCGTCTGTGTAAGACTTGTGCAAAAAGAGTCCCATTTGCGCGCGTGTTCAGTGTTGAGGCCGAGTGATGCGTTGGTGATCCATCAATCCGGTAGGTGAAAAGATCTGGGGACAACCCGAATTTGAAATAAAAACCATAAATTTTTTGTTTGAAGTTGCACTGTCAACTGTGGGGAAAGTGTAGCTGTGTCATCCAAACCGAGGATGCAATCTCGGCCTAATCTGATCAAATGTCCCGAACCTGGGCGCCAGGAGAGCCACCTGGTGATCAGACTTTTGTTCTTTGTGATGTTCCTCTAGAAATAAGAGGTCATTCTAGAGATGGGCGTCTCTGAGGTTAGCCAGCTATTGACTGTGTGGTGGCAAAGATACTTATCAGGTATAACGGAGTGCCAAATGCCATGGATATTTAGAGCACGCCAGAGTGAGTTAGTTGCAAGGGCTTGGCTAAAGTGAAAAAGATTTTGGATGCCCCAACCTCCCTTCTGTTTCGGTTTTGCCAGGGTTTGCCAATTGCAAAGGTGTTGTCGATGATGATCAGAGCATCCCGAGTAGAGGAAGTTGTAGTTCAGTTTGCGAAGCTTTGTGAGGACCGAGGCAGGTATGGTAGCTAGGGCCATCCAATACACAACATGTCCTTCAAAGACTGCTTTGATAAGGGCGAATCGACCTCCAGGCGAGATCCACCTCGTGCACTAATGCCCAGTCCTTTTTTCCACTTTGGCAAGAAGCCAGTTCTAGTCCGATGGCTTGTAAGAGTAAGATTTTAGGTGATAGCCCAGGTACTTGAGGCTGGAGGATAGTGGAGTGAAGGTATGGGGGAAAATACCTTTTATCTGATCCAAGATAGTTTTATGTAGATTTGCAAAGTGAAAGTAGATTTGTCCCAATTGATCATCAAACCTGTAGCACTGCAGAAGTTATATAAGATCTCTTTTATTTCAAGCCATTCTTGAAGAGTACCATTAGTCATGATGAGGACATCATCGACAAAAAGGAGGTGTAGAATCTTAATGGTCCTAGATACCTTAATACCAAAGATCTTACCCTCAGCTTGTCCTGCTTTGAGGAGCATGCTCAAAGCTTCCATAACTAGTATGAAAAGGAGAGGGGATAGGGGGTAGCCTTGCCTTAATCCTCTGCCCATGCGGGAAAAAGAGGAGGGCTCACCATTGACTAAAATGGCCAGATTAGCATTGACCACACATCCCATAATCCACTTGATCAAAGGCTGGCTGAAACCTCTTTGTACTAGGATCAGTCTAAGGAAGTCCCAATCTATGCAGTCAAATGCATTTTTGAGATCCAATTTGAGAATTAGTGCCTTGGATTTCTTTATTTTGACACTGTGTAAACACTCCTATGCAGTGCCAATGGCATCTAGGATCTATCATCCTTTTAAGAACACCAACCGTTCTTTCGAAAGAAAGCAAGAAAGAATGGGCTTGATCCTAGAAGCTATAACTTTGGAGATGAGTTTGTAGCAAAGATTGTAGAGGGAAACCAGCCTATAATCTCCAAATGTTGTGGGGGAAGTTGCTTTGGGAATGAGAGTGAGGAAAGTCGAGTTTATAGTGCCTGTAACCTTTCCATTGAGCCTAGTGTCCTCCACTAATTCCAGAAGATCCGGGCCAACCAAGTCGAAGAAATGTAAATAGAATTCTACAGTCCAGCCATTTGGGCCTAGACTTTTGTCCTTGGAGAAAGTTTTAGTGCAGTTGAAATTTCCTGTAGAGTGCATGGCTTGTCTAGTCAAAGAGCATCTTCCCTCGTTACTGAGTGTGGGAAGAGTCTAGACACCAAAATTGATGACTGCAGATTTGCAGTTGGGTTATGTTCAAAAAAAGGCTGGAAATAATTCACTGCTGCAGATTTTGGAGCTCGCTGACCTGTGTGTAAAGTTCCATCCTCAGCTGTGATTTCCCAAATGCTATTTTTGTTCCTGCAAGAGCTGGCATACTTATGAATTTTTTTTGTGTTGAGATCTCCGGATTTGAGCCAACTGGTTCTACATCGTTGTCTCTAGGTCATTTCATCTTTAAGAAGTAGTTGATTACGGTCCATTTCAAGATCCTTTAACAAGTGACATCCATCTCTTGCAGTCCCTGTGCTAGCTTCTACAAGAATAAGGGCTTGAATTTCTGTGTCAAGTGTAAGAAGTCGATGTGCATTTTGCTGGTGGAAAGTGTAGGCCCATGATTTTATACGGGCTTTTAGTCTTTTGAGCTTCCATACCAACCGATGTTGTATGCACGATTTTGATAAGAATTGTGGGTTTGTCCAGACTTCAGATACAATGGTGTTAAAATCTATATCAGTGAGCCAACCCACATTAAGTTTAAAAGGGTACGTAATCTTGCGAGTAGAAGAAGTCAGCTGCAGGATGATTGGCGCGTGGTTGGACAGGTATGGAAGACTCACCCTGTAATGCCCATATATTTCTAAACATCATTAAGATTCATAAACGTTTTATTTGGTAAACTGAAACAATATCTTCTTAGCATAATAGTGATTCTCATAACAACAAATTGAATAACTTAAATTTATCAATAAATA
>JASDQU010100293.1:146646-157060 GCA_032191745.1 Picea mariana | reverse complement strand
GTGCATTAGCCATGCTCTTCTTGCACCTGAAAAGCAAGACAGATAGTTATTATGTTCAGGTAAGGGAGGTGCATTTACAGTTTACTTAATATCTTTTATATGCAATTTTAATAAATAAAATTAAAAAGGAAGAAACAAATATCAAAATAAATCCAGATATCTCCATCATTTCATTACATATATATGTTTGTATTTTGATTTCTTTTTAATTTGTAAATGTTTAACAATAATTACAGAGTTAAATTAGTCAAGTGGGGGATTGAGTGGATGAATGGATGAATGTTGTGTTTATAATGTAGAGTCAAGTTTCAAGCCAGCTATATTGTTAAGATTATTGAGCAAAACTCGATATCCCTATCAATTTACCATCCATGAATCATGAAAAAATACTCCATGAATTTTCTTTAAAAAAACTACAAAATTAAATTGCATCTATGTTAGTATATATAAAACACAAAGTATATACAGAGAGATTTCAATCTAAAAATAGAGAGATAAAGCACCCAAATTCGCTCGAACTGCATCCCTGTAACAACTGTTTCTCTTAGGGCCAGAGACTGGATCTGGGAACCTGTAACAATCCGAGATCAAGAAAGTTGAATATAACGTTACAAGAGCAAAGACAACCATAGCCACAGGCCCTGCAATCCATCCCAATTGGGCWACACTCCATGCCAACGATAGYACTCCTGCTCCTATGAGGCTTGTGATGATATGAGCCACTGCTGTCCAAAGTGTGCCTGTTCATTCGAATCTCATCCACAACTTCAAAACTCAGTCATAATTTATAAACAAAACTGAGACATCTTATGAAAAAAATGTTGAATAAAACTGTAATGGATAAATAGAGAAATGAGCATACCATACCTGTTCGTAAGATATCCTTTGAGCCATCGGATTCCATGGCAGACTCAAACTCCTTGTTGCAGGCTGTGTGTGATCTTGGTAGTTGAAAAAAGATTGACTACTTTAATTTTATATAATATATAGATGGATATGGATCCGGAGGCAGTGAATTATATCCCCGAATTCGGATTTCGGATTTCAGATCGTGATAGGGAGCTAGAAAATAAATTCATTCCTTTCATTTAAATCACTTCGTATGGCAAGTAACTGCTGGCCCACATGATACTGGTTGGCCCATGGGAGTCGCCAGTCAAGTTTGGAAATTCCCTGATTTGGTAGTTGAATTGGGTGATCAATAAGCACCCGGTTGCCGGTTGCAAAGCAAAATGCTCTGTATACCAAGTTTTACACCGTCAGATTTAAATCTAACTGTGTAAAACTCGCTAACGTAACATTAAATGTTCCCGATGCTTATTACTCCCCGTCTAAATGTGAATGTGGGACTTTGGTCGTCAAACTTTTCACATAAAACAAAAAGGCTAAATTTCCAATGACGTATACCACGTGCTTACGTTTATGTGTTCACTTTGAAAAAATATATTTGACTTATTTGAAAAAATATATTTAACTTAGTTAGGTTCAAACTTTGACACGTGGAAAGTTGAGTTTGACGATGTTCTATAAGCAACATTTTATTTTAAAAATTAATGTATGTGAGCTCAAAGTTTGTTGAAGTAATTTTATGGCCTTTGTCGCATATGATATTGAGGAAAATGAAAAGGATAACCCATGAATTTTTGTTTTTAGAAAATACGAATTATATGTACATATTATGGATATTGTAAGGTTTTTTTCCCACACTTATCGAGCACAGATGTTTTTTTGGGCAGACTCGACAGCAAGTTAGTCAAGAGAACACAAGGGGCATGTGATTGGTTGGGCAAATGAAGTCTTATAGGCACGGGCAGGAACACCTTGGGTGCACAACGGTGACATGCAGACCCAAGGGGGTACGTGCCACACTTGTCTTGCGACAAAGGATGAGGACTCGGGGTTGCAGTTGGGCAAGGATAGTGCGACTTGGGTGCACACCCAAGGAGTGGACCCGCTTGCGCTTGGCAACATGGGCACATTGGAGAGGTTGAATGACCCCACGGACACACCCACAAAGAGTCACGTCGGTCGATTGAAGAAAACACACAAGGCAAGGGTGCACTAAAGAGGTTGGGGCACGTCGGTCATGTTAGCACAGAGAGTCACCCCCAGACTACGAGAGGATAAGCCCAATACCCATCAAAATGTAAAGGTATTAAAATGGTTTCAGTAGGTGGATCGGCGAGACTTTAAAGAATGGAAAGGACAACAGATATCACTGCAGATCAGTGATGGACCATTGGGCTATGGAGTCATAAACAATCTACTCAATGAAGGCATTTAAGCTACCTATCAGACAAAAGATTTGTATAATGATGAAGAGAAGAATAAGAGAATAACATAAAGACGAATATTCTCTAAGCAGATATCCTCTCTGCAAAGAGAATTTAGATGTGTCTGGACAGTAAACAATGATAGATAGGCAATCTTACAGCAGATCCTCTACCGCATCAAGAATATATCAATCAAAGGCAAATTTTAATCCTTAAAATCAACAATTACATTCAGACAAGATGAAGAATAGAAGAGAGAACATAGAAGACAAATCTGATGAAACAACTCATATGAGTCTTCAATAGCAATACAATTTACAGCTACATGCCCCTCTGACTTACAAACTGAAATATACAGTCAAAACTTCCTCTGGTCTTGGGCCGAAACCCCCTCCTCCCTCAAACATATCATTCATTTGATGTATTTATAATCAAAACAGTCAACTTCTCTTGTTGCTTGGGCACCTCCTTTCTAGTGCCGTGTGTCTTCTCTTGTCTATCATGTTCCTTTTGTCAAAAGGAAACTCTGGTCAGTATGGACGTGCAGGAGAAACTACCCTCTGTGGTACTTCGGCTTGACAATTTTTTGTCTCCTCGACCAGACCCCCCATGCTTCCATTTAAGGGGGTAGTCGATTGTTAAACCACCAATCCTTCTTTCATTAATTGATTTCTCATTGGGATCAGGACGAGGCCATACGCCTAGCTTGTCGTCATGCGATGCTCTCATATTGGGTCATATATAAGCACGTGATTGCGAAATTTGTCAAGGGAGGTTTGGATCCACACCACTCCGACCCCCGCAATCCACCACCAAATGCCATGTACCTCCTTAGCTATATCATGGTTTCGATTGTGGGACCGCTCTAGAATTTTACCATTCGAGCATGTTTTGTCCCCGAAATGAAGTGTGGTCGTCGATCTGCTGCAATCTGGGATCTGGGAACGCCCTGCTATTTTAGTGCCCCCACTAAAATTTATCTGTCTTCCAACTCCAGAATCTTTTTAATCATGTTTAGAGATGGAGCTAGTTTTGGCGCTTGGGAGCTTTGAAGGCCGAGCAAGAATATCTCTCGGGGGATAATCTCCCGAATCTGACATGGTGGCCTGGCGTCATTGCGTTATCATAGCTACTGATGGATGAGCGCCATGTGTCTTCGGCACTTCGGCACTTCGGGCTTCGGGGGTTTTGGATTGTGAAGCATGAAAAACTCTCAGAGTGGTATGGGCCTGGAGTGACGTGGTAACTTGAAATGAATGATATGTGTCCTCAGCGGATAAGTGCCATGTGTTGAGTTGAAAAACACCCGTGGAGTGGTAGGGCCTGAAGCGACATGGCAGCCTGACGTCACTTCGGGACCTCGTCTTTTCGGGACTTTAGGACATTGGGCTTCTGTTTGGTCGTTAATCCTTGTGCGATTTTGAAACTTCGAATGCACAGAGCCGCTAATCTAAACTACACATGGGATCTCTGCCGTTGAAAATTGAACCTACCTATTTGCTTGAATTTCAAGCCTGAAATGGACTGCTCTGAATGTTGCATCTTGCTCATAGTTTTTCCCTGTGCATACAACATACTTGACTGGCATGACTTTATCAACCAGAAGAGGAAAAACCTATAGGAAGGTATGCAGAAAAGAGAGAGACTCGGTAGAGGTGTAGACCTAGGTCTTAACAATAACTTCATATGACCCATGAAAACTTCATGTGATAACATTTGGCTCCACAGGGGATGGCATGCTCCCTGTGAGATGCCAAGAACAAGTAGCTTCAGTGTCTTATCCTAGGGCTATGGGGTCAATTATTTAAATACTAAAAGTAAACCGAAAATTGAAAAGCTCGCACACGAGCTTATTTATATACAAGACCCTACTCTAACTGACTTTTACAATAGGCTAGATGAAAACAAACTTCCACGAGAGCCACCCAAGTAACTTCCTAACCGAAAACTTCCTTACTCTGCCACTGATCAACAAGAGATAATAAAACTGTGACAACAAATTAATTACATTCTTCATATTACCTCCTAATGTTGAAGGTATGACAAAGCTTGAAGGCTTTAATACATTGAGGAAATGCAACTCCATATACTCCCCTATAGGGTCATAAAATAGGTGATAAAACTTATTGGGTTGATAAAAAAAAACTTTCTCTTCTTTACAACTTCTCACATATGGTTGAATGTATGTTGCAAGTACATGTAAATGAATGGTTGATGCAGGCTGTTGATCCACTTTCCTTTTATCTTCTCTGAAAACATATGCTAGTTGATTGCAAGAAATCTCCTCATGTATATCAATGAATGGATGTTTCTCTTTAACATGCTGCTCTTGGTAAAAGTTTTCATTTTCATCAGAAGGTTGGCTGCTAATGATTTTTGCTTCCAGGACAAAAAATACGTCAGGATCTTCATCATTGTCTCCATAATGATCAAATAAAGGAGGAGTCTTGAATGACATATCAAGAGATATTTTCTGCCCAACATGAGAAAATTGTTCTTCATTGTTAAAAACAAGTTGCCTTTCAAGATTCAATCCAGGAAGCAATATCGTGTCATCACCATATGAGTCAAAGATAGGCTTCTCATATCTAGGTCTTTTAGAGATAGGGTTATAAAGAGTATCAGCTTCCAGAACAAACTCAATTTCTACATTTTCCTTATTAAGACAACAAACAAAATTTTCATCTGATGCAGATGAACAGGGAAGATAAAGAATTGATTCTGTTAGCGATCAAAAATGCACTGGCATTTTTGAAAGAATGATGCCTAATCTTGTAAGGAATATTTGACTAGCTTCCTAGGCTCCAAATGCAGATTTGAAAGCACCATTGGAAAGCTTAGGATTTGTAGATGTCGATCGACTATTTAAGCATGCAAAATGGACTCTCCATGACTGAGAAATTTGATTTTGAAAAAATCTGTGCTTTCACCAGCGCAGTAGGCAGAATTATAACTAGTTAGTTGGTGAAAGCTCCGCCTTTCACCAGCTAAGGAGAGGATTTTCGGGTAAATTAGCTAGTGAAAGCCTGTCACGGCCAGAATAGCCGAATTTTTGCCCAGATCGAGATTTTTTGGGTTTGAATGGTTTGAAATCTTCTTTAATAAGCTGGTTATGAATTATCAAATCAAAATCTGAAGGCCATTCATGGAGATGAAAGTCAAAAGGGAATTTTTTGACTAGATTTGGTCATTTTCAAGGGCAAAATGATAGGGATCAAATGACACATCACCCAATTCGAATTTTATCTTTGGAGGACCAAATCAAACAGTCTTGGGAGGCTAAAACTGCACTTCATTAGCAATCTACTATTTTTAGAGATCATTAAATAGGACCTTTCCTATTTTGTTTTGATTTTCCATTCTAGATCCATTTTTATAGGATCTCATACTACACTTGTTGTATCTGTTTTGATTTGACTATTTTTAGTAAATCTGATCCATCTTTAAAGGATCTAGATTTCATCTTGTAAGGCTATAAAGCCAAAGACATTTGGAGCACTAGGGGGTTCAATTCTGGATACATTTTTGGCTATGTACTTTGACACTATCTTGCCATATGAATGAGAGTTTTGTTTGGTCATTATATATCAGTCTGTCCATATTTTCCATTACTCTATATTTAATTCTATTCAGTTCAGTTGTTCAGAACTGCCATCTTCTAATATAGCTCATGGATATGAATTAGATCTCCTTTATATTCTTGTATAACCCTACAGATTTCTACTTGGTTATCTTGAATGTTTTTCTTCATACTTTGATTATTTTCTATAACTGATATCTAGTTTCTCGAAGCACTGTTTATTTAGAGGTATGACATGTTGTCTTTTTACTAAGCCTTCTCAATTATCCCATTGTTCCAAACACTTGATTGTTAGTGATTTCTTAAGTTACCAAGCATCCTTAGCCTACAGCCCTAAGGAGTTTCTTGGAGTGATAACAGATTCCTCAATCAAGGCATCTTCTTCATTCTCAAAGCCTTTATAAGAATCAATTATATCCTGAACACAGTCTTTATACTCCTCACAACAACTGTGACAAATTAACTCAAAGGAATAAAACTTTTGACAATGAATATTGAAAGCAACATGAAACTCTTTGAGTGAAGAAATGCTAGAAGGTTCAAGAGAATGATACCAAATACGAACATCTCCTTGAATATAGTACATAAACAAATTTATACTTATGTCTTCATGTTGGATGTCAAGTTGCTGCATTAAAGCATGAAATTCCAGAACATGCTCAACAGGGTTGTCATTCACCTTCATAAAATCTTGGCAGCAGATATTGCCATTCATCAATTTGAGGCACATGATGTGGATAACCATCCATGGCTGAGAAATTGAGTGGGACAAACCTCCTGGCCAAGATAGCCTCCATAACCATTTAACTTGTCTCAAACCAATGGAATCACCAATAGATTTCCAAACAATGGAGTCGCCATGGTGAAAGATGACCAGTCAGAACAATGTGTCCAACTTCAGTTCACCATCTAAAACTGAATCTCTTCGTTGTCGTTCTCCCAAGAAAGATATCTTCACTTCCATCCCCAAAAATGGTGCCATTAAATGTTAGCACATGGATTCACCCTCAGACTGCAAGAGGATAATCCCAGTACCCATCAAAATGTAAAGGTGTTAAAATGGTTTGAGTAGGTGGATCGGCGAGACTTTAAAGAAAGGAAAAGACAACATATATCATTGTAGATCAGTGATGGACCATTGGGCTATGGAGTCATAAACAATCTACTCAATGAAGGCATTTAAGATCCCTATCAAACAAAATATTTGTATAATGATGAATAGAAGAATAAGAGAATAAAATAAAGACGAATGTTCGCTAATCAGAGATCCTCTCTGCAAAGAGAATTTAGATGTGTCTGAACAGTAAACAATGATAGATAGGTAAGCTTACAACAGATCCTCTACCGCATCGGGAATCTATCAATCAAAGGAAAATTTTAATCCTTAAAATCAGCAATTACATTCAAACAAGATGAAGAATAGAAGAGAGAACATAGAAGACAAATCTAATGAGACAACTCATATGAGTCTTCAATAGCAATACAATTTACAGCTACATGCCCCTCCGGCTTACAAACTGAAATATACAGTCATAAACATTTTTCAAAAATTCCTTTGGTCTTGGGCCGAACCCCCCTCCTCCCTCAGACATATCATTCATCTGATGTATTTATAATAAAAAAATTCAACATGTCTTGTTGATTGGGCACCTCCTTTCCAGTGTCGTGTGTCTTCTCTTGTCTGTCATGTTCCTTCTGTCAGAAGGAAACTTTGGTCAGTATGGGTGTGCAGGAGAAACTGCCCTTTGTGGTACTTTGGGCTGATAGTTTTCTGTCTCCTCGACCATTCCCCCCATGCTTCCATTTAAGGGGGTAGTCGATTGTTCAACCACCATTCCTTCTTTCATTAATTTATTTCTCCTTGGGATCGGGACGAGGCCTTACACCTAGCTTGCCGCCACACACTACTCTCAGATTGGGTCGTATATAAGCATGCAATTGCGGAAGTTTCCAAGGGAGGTTTGGATCCACATCACTCTGATCCCCACAATCCACCACCAACTGCCATGTAACTTCTTATCTATACCGTTGTTTTGATTGGGAGACAGCTCTAGAATTTTAACGTTAGAGCATGTTCCGTCCCTGCAATGAAGTGTGGTTGTCGATCTATTACAATCTGCGATCTGGGAACACCTTGCTATTTTAGTGCCCCCACTAAAATTTATCTGTCTGCAACTCTAGAATCCTTTTAATCATGTTTAGAGATGGAGCCAATTTTGGCGCTTGGGAGCTTTGAAGGTCGAGCAAGAATATCTCATGGGGAATGATCTCTCGAATCTGACGTGGTGGCCTAGCGTCATTGCATTATCAGAACTACTGATGGATGAGCACCATGTGTCTTCGGCACTTCAACACTTTGGGCTTTGGGGGTTTTGGATTGTGAAGCATGAAAAACTCCCGAAGTGGTATGGGCTTAGAGTGACGTGGCAACCTTAAATGAATGATATGCGTCCTCGATGAATAAGTGCCATGTGCTGAGTTGAAAAACACTCGTGGAGTGGTAGGGCCCGAAGTGATGTGGCAGCCTGACGTCACTTTGAGGCTTCATCTTTTTGGGACTTCAGGACTTCCACACTTTGGGCTTATGTCTGGTCGTTAATCCTTGCATGATTTTGAAACTCTGAATGCACGAGAGCCGCTAATATAAACTGCACATGGGATCTCTACTGTTGAAAATTGAACCTGCCTGTTTGCTTGAATTTCAAGCCTGAAATGGACTGCTCTTAATGCTGCATCTTGCTCATAGTTTTTCTCTGCGCNCGTGGAGTGGTAGGGCCCGAAGTGATGTGGCAGCCTGACGTCACTTTGAGGCTTCATCTTTTTGGGACTTCAGGACTTCCACACTTTGGGCTTATGTCTGGTCGTTAATCCTTGCATGATTTTGAAACTCTGAATGCACGAGAGCTGCTAATATAAACTGCACATGGGATCTCTACTGTTGAAAATTGAACCTGCCTGTTTGCTTGAATTTCAAGCCTGAAATGGACTGCTCTTAATGCTGCATCTTGCTCATAGTTTTTCTCTGCGCATACAACATACTTGACCGCCCTAACTTTATCAACCAAAAGAGGAAAAACCTATAGGAAGGTATGCAGAAAAGAGAGAGACTCGACATAGGTGTAGACCTATGTCTTAACAATAACTTAATATGACCCCTGACAACTTCATGTGATAATAGGTCCGAAAGAACACAAAGGTTCATGAGCACATGAGTTCGATGGGTACATCGGTTCGTTTGGGCACGTTGGTCCGTGAAGGGGTGCGACACCCCAAAGGATGCAACGGTTCGCGAAGGTGACGTTTGGAGTCCATCTAAAGAACACATGGCATATGAGCTAGAGGAAATACATCACAACATCATAACTCGAGTTGGAGAGTGAGGTCTGCAACTAGGGCAGAGGCGAGACGAAGATGAAAGCGAAGTGTGAAGGCTTGGCTTAGTCTCTTGTTGGAGTGTATTGGGCAGGGCACATGACAGAGACACGTGAAGGTCAAGTAGAGCAGTGCGCGTGACAGGAGAAGGTTGCGACAATCATGCTCAAGTTGCGACAAGGATACTTGGGTGTATGAGCAAGTAGGCAAGTCGGGATGTGACTTAGTCGAATTCTTGTATATCTATGTATTGAGTTGTGAGGTCCTCTTTGTAAAGCATTGTAACAACATTTGTATATAAAGACTTATATGGGTGTTAGGCACATCTTGTACCACCTAACCATATTTGTGTCTTTTGTTTATGAATGGTTGCATGTTCTTGGTTGTGTAATTGGCTAAGTATAAGAACTATGTAATTGTTTAAGTAAAGAACACAAGTGTAATTGACACGAATGGCTCAAGGCAAAGTATGGGTGCGTCTTGAGTGATGTGTAGTATGAATGAAGCAATTTTGGTTAGTCAAGTTGTCAAAATGAAATGTTGTAATGTCGCACGACCCCAGGTGTTGAACAACTTAGGTGCACCAAGTCAAGTTGGATCTCTGAAAAGATTGTGGGCATGTGACAAATATTTCCTTAAACTCAAAATCATCATAATTTCATTTTGATATATTTTTATTAAATATTTTATCAATAATAGGTTGTAGAATGTATGTGGTTTTTATTTGTGTAAAAAGATAATGCATATTATGAATCCAAATATATTCATGATACATGGAAATCATTGAGGCTTCATTTTCATGAGCTTTTACAACACTTGGATCTCATTTGGAATTAAGGATTGAACTTATGGTACTAAAAGGTGATGATCCACACGTAAGTATTTATGGACTCAAGTTCATTCCCACAAGTCCTCACAACAATTTAATATGACCCATATATATGTATGGATGGGTCATATTAAATTGTTGTTGTGGCTTTTGGTTATATATATATATATATAGCAAATAAAAAACCACAAGTTCTCTAGATAAATACCATTGAACAAGTTCGATTCCCACAATGCTTTATAACCCCTTGAGGTGAGTCTAACCAAATTTCATTCCCTGGATCTTTATGACAAGTTGAGGTGAGTCAAATACACATATTACAAACCCAAACTTACCCTCACTTTTTTTTTTTTTTTTTTT
>JASDQU010100293.1:96713-124097 GCA_032191745.1 Picea mariana | reverse complement strand
TGGGACTTGGCTTCAAAAGAAGCAAAGAGGATCATTGTGTGTATTTTAAATTAATTGGTGATCATTTGATTTATTTGGTCTTGTATGTGGATGACATGTTGTTGATAGGAAACAACAAGGAGATTATCCAGGATGTGAAAACCCAGTTGTCCTCTAAATTTGACATGAAGGATCTCAGTGCTTCAAATTTCATTTTGGGCATGGAAATTAAAAGAGATTGGAAAAAGAGGAAACTCTGGTTAAATCAGAGAAAATATGTTGAGACAATATTGCAGAGGTTTAATATGCAGGAATGCAAACTGATCAAGGTTCCTATTCCTATTGGTGTAAAGTTATCTGCGGATCAGTGTCCCTAGACACATGAAGAAGAGGAGGACATGTCTCATGCTCCATATGCCAGTGCAGTTAGCAGTTTGATGTATGCAATGGTTTGTACTAGACCGGACATTTCACATGCAGTGGGAGTTTTGAGCAGGTATATGTCAAAATTAGGGAAGGAGCATTGGAAAACAGTAAAACAGGTTTTTAGGTATTTGCGTGGCACTGCTAGCTATGGATTGTGCTATGAAGGAAGATTGGGATTGGACAGAGTGGTGGATATACATGGATTTGTGGATGCAGACTGGGAAGGAGATCTGGATCATAGGAGATCTACAAGTGGGTATGTATTTAACCTGTTTGGAGGAGCAATAAGTTGGATGAGCAAAAGACAGGTTGTAGTGGCACTTTCAACTACAGAAGCCGAATACATGGCAGCCACTCATGCAAGTAAGGAAGCAGTATGGTTACAAAGATTGTGTTCAAGTATTAGGTTGGTACACCAAGCTATAAGAATAGATTGTGACAGTCAAAGTGCAATTTTTCTGGGAAAGAACACAGCTCATCATTCAAAGACAAAACATATTGATATTCAATATCACTTTGTGAGAGACATGGTTGAAGAAAAGAAAGTATTGTTGATGAAGGTGGACACTTTGAAGAATGTTGCAGATTCATTAACAAAATCTGTGAGCATTGAGAAGTTCTCTTGGTATAGAGAGGGGCGGAGCCCCCCACGTGGGGGTTCAAGGGAAACGCCCCCAATTTTTTTTTTTTCGCATCTGGATCGCATTTTTGGGACCGCATTATATTTAGGTGGTTTTTTTGCACATGGTTTCTTTGCCGATGGTTTTCTATTTCTGGTTAAGGAATTAGGGTTTTGGACTAATCCAGGTCATTGGGTTAGGGTTTTGGATGTTGTTGGCTCCTATATGTATTTTGTATTGTAAACATTGTAACACAATGAATGAATATAGAATATGTTGGTTTTCCCAGTTTGGGTTTCCAGGGGAAAAATCTCTGTGTAATGTTTGTATTTTCCATTGTATCTTTTCTGTTCTTTTCTGAATATCTGTTTGTAGTAGATATTGTACAAGGTTAGAATTTACATTTAAGTAGGCTAAAGACAATCCAATCATCAAAATAAGCTTCTAGAAACTTGTGTAATAAGTCCTTAAATGCTTCGACCACTACCTTGGAAAATATGGCCGGTGCATTCTTCAACCCAAAGGGCATCACAGTGTACTGGAACGCACCCCATTTTGTTGCAAATGTGGTCTTATGTTGATCTTCCTTAGCAATTCTGATCTAGTGACCCGAGAATCCATCTGTAAATGAGTAGACCTCCTGTCCTCCTACATTATCTAGAAATTCATCAGTAAAGGGTGTAGGGAAGTAGTCATGTAGGCATGCATCATTCATCTTCCTTAGGTCTACACAAATTCTGATTTCCCCTAACTTCTTATCTTGGACCACCATAGGGATAATCCATTCAGATTCTTCAACAGGTTCTATGATTCTTGCTTCCAACATTCTATCCAATTCAATCCTAAGTTTTTGCTTGTATTTGGGATTTAGTCTGTAAGGTATTTGTTTGATAGGTCTTGCAACTGATCTCAGAGGGATATTCATTTATCCCATGGGTCGTTTAATTCCCTTCATGTCTATGAACTTGGTTGGAAACAAGTCCTAATATTCATGTAGTAGCTTTGTGATCTTGCTAATAGTAGCATCATCCCAATAGTCTCCAACATTTTCTAATTTAGGTTTTTTCTCTGTTCCAATATTAACCTTCTTAATTTTAATGGGTTTTCCAATAAAAGGTAGCTCAATCCATGGTCCTTATATGTCTCTGTGACCTTCAGTTTCTGCAATGTTTACATCTCTAGGGTCATCATCCTCATCAACATTAATATTGTAGCAATCTTGTAACTACTGAAGAGGCGCAGTCCATTCATCTTCTTCTTACTCAAAAGGGATGTTAGGAGCCTCCTCAAATAACTTTTGTCTCATAGTTTGTAAATCCTGATCTACTGTAGGGTACTGACTCTCAAATAAGAACATAGTTATAAATTTCTGAGTCCTTCCATACTAGTCTGTAGTAATGAGGCACAGTTTTGCTTGAATATACCAGTTGATAGGCATAGTATCCAAGGTGTTAATGAACTTATGCACCCACTGTTCTTTAGGAATGTTTCTCCAGGCCTCCTCACAACTTCGCATGTGATCCTTAGGAAAACTCTGGCTTGTGTAACGAACTTCGCATCCCTCAACTTGGTCTAAAAAGCGCATTGTCAATAAAGTGCGACATTGTACCCATTTTGTGATGTTCTTCTTGTGCGTTCCCCACCATCTAGCTGGTGTGGCTTTAAACGCTTCATCCAGTGCCAATATCCTATGTTGTACTGGTACAATTTTCTCAAATTCAGCTAGAAATGTCTCTAGGCGATTCAAACCATCAAATGTTGGAAGATTGCTTACTTCTGTGTCGATCCAATGAACTGCTCTGGTCGATCTGGCACATCGTCATGTGGAGACTTCATACATTTTGTTCTGTCAATTTTCTAATGCCTCTTTTGAATCTGATGAACACACACTTTCACTTCACTCGTTGAGATTTCCATCTGTTGTAGGATTAATGTCGTCATGTTGTCTTGTTGTCAGTTTGTAGATATTCTCTAGCTCATATGCATGGTCTTCTTCGCTGATAGATTCTGTGTATCTGCGACCTTTGTCTGGATCCAAAGGTGCGATGAATTTAAGGCCATTACCCTCAAATGTCATTCTTCTCTTCTTTATTTCAACAACAGTCGAATTGTTGAAAGACCAATCAATTCCTAATAGTGCAGGATAGGGACAACTATCATCAACAATTTCAATCACTTCAAAATCTGCAAATGTCCTTACCCCATCGACATTTACATGAACATGCTCTAGTCTTCCAAAGGGGCTCACTGCCTGTTGATTAGCCATCCTGAGCCTGATAGGATATTAAATCAGTCTAGGTTTTCCCATCAGTGCCCAAGTTTGCTTCGTCATAACATTTACTTCTGAGCCCAAGTCAAAGACCACATAGTCCACATCGTAGTCTCCAATCTGAGAACTAAGGTGTAATTCCTTGTTTGTCCTTCTTTTCCTTGATACTTGATTCACAACTCTACTCAGCATAGGATCTATTCTCCCAATTTCATATTGTCTCACTAGGTGTTGTAGCTCCTGTACATCCTTTTCATCTTTAATCAAATTAATGCATGTATATAAGAAGTCCATTAGCTTGCCTACCTATTTTCCTTGTCTAGCTATAGAACATTGATCAAATGCTAGTAGAATTTTGCATTCCCTTACTTCTGGTTGTGCCTTAGATGAATAAGCTTGTCCTTCTACAAATTCTTTCCTTGCCTCTTCAAAAGTATTCCTCTCTCTCCTTGGATCAAACAACTGTGCCTTCTCTGCAACTCTTCTGATTCCTGTTCCCTCTGCAGACTTTCCCGGGGTCACTCTATATTCTCCTGTAACAATGCCCCCTCTAGTAATAACAATGACTATGGTGTCCTCACCGCGAGGTTCTGCTGATATTAGTTGAACTTGTTGGTTTCCTCCTCGTCTCTCCTGGAGTTTGGCTAACAATACCAGACAGTCTTCAATGACATGGTCAAACGAATTACAGTAGTTGCAAGTGGTACAAGGGTTCTGAAAATCCCTTGCCAAATGTCTCAGTTGTGCGCAGTTATAGAAGATGACCTATCCTCTGCCTTGACCCATACCTCATCCTCGTCCTCTTTCTCTGAATCCACTACGAGGTTTGAAGTTTCCTCTTCCTAGGGATTTGAACTGCGCATTGTTTCCTTCTTGTTGTTACTTCTCCTTAAATTCTGTGTGTATCCCTTGATCTTTCATGCATGAGATCATAAGCCCTACAATCCTTCTCATCATGTCCCACAGACTTATAGAATGTGCAGTAAATATTGGTAGGTGTCTGGACATATTTTTGCATATAATAACATTCACTAGGGTGATTTCTAGTTCTACATACTTCGCACCAAGGTACAGTAGCCTTCTTCAAAGGACTAGGTGCTCTAGAGGCCAAGTATTCATGAAATAGGGGACAGTTCTCCTTGTCATGGCCCTCTGATTTACATTTGATACACCATACATCTTCTCTTTTCTCTTTTCCTTTGTCTTTATTCATATCTTCGACCTGTAAAGATAAATTGGTTAACCGATTCAAGATTTGGATCATACCTAGGTTGACTTCTCCTATAGGGATTGCTTCTAGTTTCATGGCAATATCCAATGCTTCAACCTATGAAGAAACTTTCTGTTGCATCAGAGGAACTCTGATGTGTGGCAAGAGAGCAACGATGAACTATTCTTTATTTTGTTCATCTAGGATCTGAAAACTCAAACGACCCGTCAGAGTCTTAAACCTATGATCAAACTCCCAAACAGGTTCAGTGACCTTCTGCTTGATTTCCTTCAACTCTATAATACATTGTGACTCTGACTTAGGTTTCTTGAATTCTGCACTCAACATAGTCTTAATGCCATTCAACGGTTTAGGTTGTCCAGGTCCTAAAGAAAACTTCATATACTAGTTCAGAGCATGATCCCTCAAGGTAGTACTAAACTGAGTTCTCTTAACAGCTTCGTCAGTGACTTTCTTGATGCTCCATACATCTTCACATAAGAACTAGTGTTGGTCAAGAACTTCATATCCATCTCCTTTGAAGATGGGTAACATCATTTCATCTTCCATAGATCTTCCTTGGTTTATTGACTGAGTATGTACTAAACTATTGGTAATAGTACTCTGACTGCTCTGATTACTCTGGTTACTATGATTACTTAATGCTTCTAAAACCACATGAGGAGTAATAGTACTTACTTCGACAGTAGGTGCAATTCCTGAAGTTTCTGGCTCTCCTTAGCGAAGTTCCTCAATCTATGCTTCCTCTGTTCTTGCGGATTCTGAATGCTCTTCATCTATTAGATCTACTTCTTCTCCACTGTAGAATCCTGCGTCTCCATAGTTTTTATTAAATAGGTTCGCAAGAGGAACCCCTTTGAATGATCTCCCACTGCACATGTGTCCAATCTCTGTGTCACTGTCTCTATATAAACTCTTGAACATTATCTTTACTGTATCTTCAGTATATTCTTCTCATGCAATAACATCTTAATCCTCAGCTTCAAGAAGTGTAGAAACTTTCCTCTAGGTCCCTTAAAGAAGTACCTCTCTGCTTGACTATACGACTTGACTCTGTCAATGGAAAACTTAGTAATATACCCTCCAATAGTGCTATCAAACCAGAGATCCACCACTCTAGACACAACATTATCAACTCTCTTGACCTTCTTGATCAGCGTCGTTGTCCAAACCACAGGTGGTCTAGAACTAATCTCAAATTGGGTATCTTCTAGTTTGGATAACCACTCATATAACTCCTTATGAATTCCTCCAAATAAAATCTTGTGTATGTCGATAAAGATGTACCTTCCCAACCAATCTTTTGTACTAATTCTAGGGTTCTTGTTCTGGGCTTCGGCGAAGTCCTTTTCTTGTTCCTCTATCCACTTATGAATTTTTGTCTTTGATGGAAACCACCTTTACATTCCCTCAAAAATATCTCGATCTCGAAAACAGAACCATTTGTTGGCACAGGGGAAGACCCAAGGTTCAACTTTTACAGCACACCAACAAACCCTAACTATTGACCCTTTCGACAACACCTGCGAAGCAGATGCAGTCTCACCTGAAGTAGCAATAGGGGGTTGCAGGACACAAATGTCTACAACCAAAGGAAATGCATGGTGGATCCAGGACAACAACACACAACAATCTAGATATTCCTTACCCTTCCTAAGATTACTTCGCAAGTTATATCTTTGATCTAACACAATAATGTAATAACAATATATCAGATGGAAAATAACACAACATCAATCACAAAGAACAATAAGATATACATGGTTCACCCTCTCCCTAGGGATACGTCCATAGAATTGTGTTTCTTGATATATTAGATGGAAACATACAGTTCTATATATGCACTTAGCTACATATACATCTCTCTCTTCCTCTCTTCCCTCCCTGCACACCCAACTACAGGGTTGATCTTCGCACCCAGCTGAAGATCTTACAATACAGACTCAATATCGTTCTCAACAACAGTAATAGCAGTGACTAACAATGAATTATCAAACACCCTCTCGACTCTCCTAGACCTTTATTTATGCATAACATGACCACAGTCTAGGTATCAAAATCCTATATCCAAAACCCTAGGTGCCTAAACCCTAGGTCCACTTGACCCGTGTTTTCAAGGCTTCACCATCCTGACTTTCCTTATTCTCCGCGAGGTGCTCCAAATTATCCATTGGTGCCTTCTTCCGCTTGCTGAGTTGTCTATGTTCCATATTCTTTGGTGCTTTATCTTCCTTGATCTTCTCTTCCAACAACTTGATTTTCCTTACTTTTCTCCTTTTTTTCTGCTTCTTTACCCACTTCGACCCTTCCTAGGTTTATGTGCGTTCCGTGCAGTTCGTGCTTCTCCTTTCTTCCTTAATATTATCTTCCTTACATAACCAAGGGCCAACAATATCTTAGAGGCCAAATGTCAATAGATTTGAATCATGATTTTGCCTCAACAAATGGACTCCCTTTCTCAGGCATCCAATAATCATGATTCTTCAAATTCCATTCATCATATCTACATAGGGGAAGAATCTAGGTGTCAAGCAAACAACCCCATGGAAGTCGAAGAACAAGTCCCTCTTCTCTATATTGAATGGAAGGAGTCTCAGGATCATGAATTAAACTAGAAATCATTGTATTTTTGTGTCATTATGCTTCTTGATCAGTTTGTGAAAATGGTTGTGCGGAAATCCATGGAAGTCTAGTTTATAATATGCATTAAACACTCGGTTTACATAGATCTAAACACTGAGATGGAAGAGAAAAATGCTTCTCCTACTTGCACCATTACAATCCTCCAATCCCTAGATACTTCAACCTATGGAAAGAAATTATCTTTTAATCCAAAAGATGGAAGATTGCAAGTATTATCCATATTCTATGTAACTTTCCACATTATGGCACAATCTACTATTTTATGTTGAATCCCTTTGAGAACATTTTGGGTTGAATCTCTCTAATATATCAAGATAACCTCATTTTTTTGCAGAGTTGCATCAATGAAAATAGGTATTTTTGGAGGAATGTCTTCAATACTTGTATGCCATCTTCTCACACTATCAAATTGGAGTTGGAATTGCTCATACAAAATTTTACAAGAACCTAATATATGTTGGATTTGTAATATTTGACCTGATTTTCTAGTAGGGAATTTTTGTGTTCAAATGCCTTCATTTTCCTCTTGGTGTCAATGTCCTTATGGACAATGGCTTGATAAATTGCAAGGTCATTAGTAGCAGTGGTTCTAAGGCTTGATTTCTTTGTATCCATTACTAAGGTTTTAGTGATAAGCACCATTTATTTATCAAGACTAATCTTTATATGTTTGTGGGCTTGCCTCACCACTTGTTTATTTTCTTGTAAAATGTAAACAATTCCAAGTTAGAAACTTCATCAACTAGTGTGGGAATGGGACCTTCTCCTCATGTGACTATACCTAGTGTAAAAGTGCTAGAAAATGTTTGGGAAGTGTAGACCTCCTCCATACATTTATGTTATTGGATTTGAATATTTCCTTCATTTGATTCATTTTTCCTCTTCTCTTCGCCTTCCTCGTGTCTTTTATTTTCTACTTCTACTTCAACTTTTGATTTCTTCTTCACTCTTCTTCTTCTTTTCTTTGTAACTCTTCTAATTTGGATTTTGATTCCTTTTTAGCTTCTTCTTCTTTTCTCATTTTTTCTACTTTAACTTTAGTTTAGTCCTTTTGCTTCTATTTATTTCTTTATTTTTTCAACCTCATCTTCTTGTTTAGATTTTTCTCCAAGCTCTTGTTTCTTTATGGAAGTTTGCAACATTTTTATCCTTTTATTCATCTTCCTTCTTCCTTTTATCTTTAGCATTATCATCAACTTCCTTTTTATTTGCATGTTCTTCTTTCTTGAAAACTTTAGCTTACGCTTTTGCATTTTCTTGAGCCTTAGCACCTACCTTAGATTTTTCCAGTGCTTCCAATATCTTTATCTTGATCTTTCCTCTTCTCTTAAAGGGATTTCCTAAAAGCCATAGCCTTCTATGCTTTTTCTTTTATTTTATTTTCTTTTCATTTCCTTTCCTTCTCCTCCACTAAATTTTTTTGTCTAGTATAAACTTCATCATAAGTGAGGGATATTCTCTTGGGTTCTTCAATTTCATTATTTTCACGTTGGTAAGGGAAACCAATCGTCATCTCAATATTTTGATTCTCAACAAAATGCAAAGGATTGTGTATTTGGTACCTTTCTAAGGAAAATTGATATGTATTCATTCTTCTCCTTGCATCCTAAACCAAGTATAATCAGTTAGCCCATACATTGCTAAGGACAATGAGTAGGTTGGATAAAGTTTCTTTTGGTGCTTGCTACGATAAATATTGAAACCATGAAAAGAAATCTGATAACCAATTTCTTGAATAATCAGCTTATTAGGCACATATGTTGGAAGGATATTAGGTGCTTGAGTTGTTTTATATATTATAATATAGGTGAAATATTCATCAAGGTACCAATATTCTATCCTTTTAAGAACCTCAATAGCTTCAAGAGATATTATTGGGCAAGGTTCACAAAAAATTATTTCATATAAAGGGGCAAGAAAATAGTCACAAATGAGAGCATATTGATATGTCTATTTACACTTCAAGTAGAAATGAACAGGGAGTTGTTCTAGTGACCTTAACCATCATAATCCTACAAATCAGTTAGATGCACAAACACCATCAAGGAGGTAGGATGACATATAAAATTCTACTAAACTTACAGGTGCATCAATTTGATCTTTCCTTATAGATTCTATGAAAGAGTTGGACAAAATGACTACCTAGTTAAAAATTTTACCATGCTCAATGACTTCATAAATCACTGGTACCCAAGCAACCGTCACAAGAGTAGAATATTTATCCCCGAAGAGACTAATTATTAATTGTATGATCATGCATAACTCAATCTAAAATGAGTAGTAGGAAAGGGATTATTTCCTATGTATTTTAAAGTCATCCCTTCTTCATACCATCCAACAAGGAGATCATAATAGTCATGAGAGCATGTGAAATCTCTCACTCACTCATTGGTAAAATATAGTTCAACTTTGGATAACTTATAATATGATTCCAAGTCAATGTGCATTAAGGAACCAATACATTTGCCTTGATCATTCAAAATATGTTTGGTGTTTACATATGTATGCTATATCAACCATTGAATGATATTTATGCATGGAAATACTAGTGATCTCACCTCACCATTATGGATATATGATTTCTTCATCCTAATTTATTCTTCTTCCTTTTCATTTGGGACTTCAACTTCTGAAATCATTTCATATCCTTAATCAACATGATTAACTCATTACAGTTATTACAACCATCAATCGCTATACCATAGGAGGTATCTGAGAATATGGGAAACTTGCAATCTTTAGCAGCATCCATAGCAACTTGGTTATCCTTAGCTATTTTTTTTTCTTCTAGGTTGATGGTTCTACTTCTATAGTTGGTTTCTCTATTATGATCACTATCTCCTCGGGATTATTTCTTATCAAAATAGGTTTAACACGTTGTTATGTTGCTAGCTTATGTTGGGTTACCTTATTTCTTCTCCCATATCCTTTTGGAGACATGTATAAATAATTGCATATTAGTTATTTGAACAACAAAACATATGAAATGTGTTAGCTTTGAAATCCAAAAGAATTTCATACTATGACCCATTTCATTAATTTGAGTTAAAATTGGTTCTTTCGAAATTTAAGATGTGCCTACCTTGATTTTAGTCTCATTGTGTTAAGCTTACCATAAATATCATTACTCTTTTGAATACAAGTTATTGTTCAAACTTGGGGAAGTCCCAAAATAATCGGGGAAGTAACTGCTTACAAAATGGGTAACTAAAATTCATGTTGAGATGATGGTTATCAAAATAAAAATGGTATTGAAATCCCTACTCTAGAACCTAGGTATATTTTTCTTTAGTGATTTCCTTGTTGTAAATCGAATTAGCAGTTCACAAAACAACATACACTATTGAAATATTCAACTCAAATAAACATAACAAAAGTAATACTAGAATCCAAAAATATCATCCAAAATACACAAAGATATTTTTCCCATCAAATAAGATTATCATTCAAATAAATTCAAAGATTGAAAGGGCTCTCGTACCTAGGATAATAGGCCACATAGAAATACAAAAAAATATGAAAAGTACCTACAAAATCTAGAAATTCTTGACCATCTCTATGACCTCAGAACTTCATGTTTCTCAAGATGTGAATGCCTTTCTTTAGAAAACCAATGTATGCATGCTTGTCTCCACTGAGACTCATGTACTTGCAGTCAAAGACTGTATGAGACTTTGTACGGTGCAACCCTACTATTGTGACTCCAATCAATTGAAACCCACTTGTGATTGTCCATGTTATGTCTTCTCCCTGACCTAATCTCTAGATGGAAGTCCTTCTCCACCTATCCAAGATCTCCTAGAATCACAATCCTTCATGATCCAACTCCCTTTATATTAATCGTAAGTGTCTGATCCTTCACCCTTCCCTTACTTTTATAATATTGAGTTATGACCCAACCATAATCTCCAAAGTGATTGAAGATTGAGATTACATCTCACCTCACTTGAGATCAATGGATATTATTTAATTCATTAATGTTAATTAAATCATCTCTTTATATAAAAATCAACTCACTAATAAAATAACTTTTCTTTAATAATTCCTTTAAGTAAAGTAAAGTCTCAAGGTAGAAGGCTTTGGACGAATTCCACACATTTAGACCCTATGCGGAAGTACCTATCTGATGGTACAAACATAAACACTCCCTCTTAGAAAGGAAGGTACTTCTTGAAGATCCACTTGAAATTGGTTCTCCGTTCGACCCTAGAACAATGTCTCACACATCATCCTTCTCACTGACATCCCTCCAACCCTACTAGTTAACTTCTCCCCGAATACTGGAAGTCATATAATCGATGACACTACATATCAATGCTACGAAGTTTAGAAACTTCATCGAAGGCATACTCTCCCTCATTGTGCTCCTAGGAGCCTCCTTCTCCTGAGCATCCATCAATGTCATCTCGTACGAACTTAGTATCCTGACATACTTGGAAGGGGCTAAGTCCCTCTTCCCATCTGAAGGTTGACTCCCCACACTGAGAGTCTATGAAATCTACTCTTCCTTTGGATACTCACCCTTAGGAGCCTCTATGTCTATTACACATTATTTTCATCACCACTGTGACCGTTAATGATGTAAACCTATATGTTTCCTTCAGAGGGGCCAGTGGCCTAAATTCTTGAAGAAAGAAGGGAGAGAAGAAATTGGATTTTCCTTTGTAAAAACCCTATTAAGGAGGAATTCTGCAGGTTTCTCTATACATAGGGTGCGAAAATGCCTGATTTCCGCAGGTTTCACTATAGCTAGGTCGTGGAGTTTCCACAGGCTGCATTACATCTAGGGTGCAGTGGCCTTCGTACGTGCGAAAAACGAGCATTTCTCGATGCTTCTTGAAGGAGAAGCTTATATGGTGAGGTGGCATCTGAATGGTTTGGATCTTACTCGCTTTCATGATTTAGTGGGATCATCCTAACCTCCCCACCTTATCCTCTTCAACTTATAAAAGGAGAGGAGCTCTCATGGAGAAAGTTAGTTGGATTGAGCTTGGGAAGTTTATGTTGGCTTTGAGATTTTCTTTGTCAAGATAGATTGTGATTAGCTATTAGATCCATGGTCTCAGAATCCTTGGAGCAAGAAGTGTGTGGGAAGTAAGGAACTGTTGGAAGGAACCTAACAACATCAAGGCATCTGGTTGTATCTTTCTTCCACATTATATAATATAGTGGCATGTTTCTTTCCCATAAAATCATTCTCATTTTATTACATGACTCCTTGATCACATGTTTAAGTTTTCATTGAATATATTATTGTTTCTTTCACTTTGGTTGGTTTGTGTTTCATTGTAGGATCAATAGCACAAGAGCACTGGAGTGAAGCAGGGAAAACAAAGATATAAGGAAGCGAGATTCAAAGGTATGTCATTGATTCTTTCTTTGGTAGTAAATTCAATGATTGTAACTTCGGGAAAGCATCATGTCCTGTCTTGTTTTGTTCTAGATCCAAGTGGATATAGGGAGATTAGTTTATGCCCACATTTACTGATTTATCCAATAACAATGTCCTCATCCTATGTCATTGAAAGCAATTCATGATCCAAGTGTTGGACAACTGAGAGGGGGGGTGAATCAGTTGTCCCCATGCTTAAACAATTATACTTCTTTTAAAATATTTACAAGGCACTCAATGATGATCACAATAATGCAAGGAAATGAACAATGGCACATTCAACATCAGTCACATATATGAGAAACACATAGACAGATATTTCCCAAGGAAACCCATACAGGGTAAAAACCTCTTCTTCTTTATATGATAAGTATTATTTACATTCTTTACATTATCATACATTTGAGCACCAACTTATTGTGAGGCTACAACCTCTGTTTTGCAAGCTGCAACTTGCTGAGAGCACCAACTCTCTGGTTTTCTCTAGCACCCGCTAGAAGGAAGCACCAACTCCCTGATTTCTCTAGCTCCAACTAGAAGGAAACACCAACTCCCTGGTTTCTCTAGCACCAACTAGAAGGAAGCACCAACTCCCTGTGTTCAAGCCCCCACTTGAACCTTTGAGGACACCAGTCCTCCCTAGCACCTCCCAACCACCCTGATTATGAATCTTTACTACTAAAACTCATTACAGTGATATAATGTTCAATAATGGCTTACCAGACTCATCACTGTTCTGTTGCATTTCATTGCTTCGTCTGCCTCACTGCCTTCCTACACACATAACTTGTGCTGTCTGTTCTTCTGCTTTTTATGCTTTGTGCACCATGTCCATTTACTGCACAGTTCCTCTTCTGTTCAATTCAGCAGCTGCACTCTCCTCCTTCATGCATGAATTACCTTCAACAACAACAACTGCAGCCACTTCCAGGAACAACAGCAACAACATCTCTTCTTTGTACGGTGTATATATATCTTTTGTGCACCTTGTGCATGCAATGTGTGCAATCCCTTTGCATACTCACACCGCGTCGTTATCCTCCACAACTTGAGTGCTCTGTCTGATCATCATCATGACTCTTCAGCTTCTCTGGCCCTTTTTCCACTCGTTCAACATCACTGTATGTTATGTTGAGATTCCTCAGCCTCTCTGGCAGTTGATACTCTTTGTCTTCTCTGTGACAGTCGAGCTCATTCTTTCTGTTTCAGTTACAAGCTCCAACCCTCATCCACCTGTCAATTTCCTCCACGAACCGTCTTCATTCCACTGGCAGATTCCATGTAACTCTTCATCTCCTCTGGTGGTTCCCACCACGCGTCCAACATCACTAGGTGTTCTGGCAATTTCATTGTGTCGTGCAACAGTAGCCCTCTGATTATGCTCAGATTCACCTGCATCATTGGATTTACTCTGATGGGTTCTTGTTTTATTTACCTGTTTCACACTTTCACAATTCAGAGATTTTGCGATGAGACATCTTGAGTCTCCATGTCACGAGTTTCGAAACTCTGACATGGAGTTTTTCTATGCTGTCTCCTTCCTTTATATGACCACGGTGATGACCAAGCACTTATGCAAAAAGTGATTTTTGCAAATTCGCATTTCGTGAGTCTAGAGATGAGGCATCTCGACTCTCCAAGTCGCGATCCACGAAACCCCGAGATGGAGTTGAGATCGATGAATCTACGGTCCAGATCTCATCATGCATTCGCATCTCACGATTCCTTCGATGGAGGTCCTTGTCACTCCAAGTTGTGATAGGCAAAACTCTGAAATGAAGCTTAAATCAACGGTCCACGATCTCGATGAATCTACGGTTGCAATTAAATCGTGATTTCGCATATCACGATTTCAATGGTCATATTTCTTGCCTCTCCAAGTCGCGAGTCACAAAACTCCGAAATGGAGTCAACGGTCCAGATCACACCTTGATCTGACGGCTACGATTAAATCACGATTTTGCATATCGCGATTTCAATGGTCATATTTCTTGCCTCTTCAAGTTGCGAGTCGTGAAGCTCCGAGATGGAGCTCAAATCAACGGTCTAGATCTTCTCGCAATTTTTCCACTTTGTGATTTCGCTACTTCGCGATTCCGTCCACCTTCGCGATTTCACCGCTTTGCGATTTCGTCCACCTTGCGATTTCGTCACTTCGTGATTTCGTTGTTCTTGCCATCGCTGTTCTTTTCCATCGCTGATCTTTGTCATCGCTGATCTTTGCCAACGCTGATCTTTGTCATCGCTGATCTTTTCCATCGCTGATCTTTGCCATCGCTGATTTTTTCCATTGTTGTTCTTTCCATCAATGACAAGCTTACTCCCAACTGTAAACCTTCCAACACCAAGATCCCCTCAGTTCCTTTTATAGGTTGGCCCTGCAACTTGTATATCTTTCCCTCTTTTACACCAATGTTGATTGTTTTGTTAGGGATAGCTCCCTCTGACCATATTAGAACTTTCCCTCTCTGAAGAGTAACAAAAAAACCTATGTCCTCCAAAAATGAAAGTAAGAAAAATTTCTTCTTCAGTTATAGTACATAAAGCACATCTTGTGCCTCTATCAAACCCCATGAATCAAGTTGAAACATGATATTTCTCTTCCCCTTCACTGCATACTTAGCATCATCACTAAGCTCCACATGGTTCCTTGATTCCGATATTAGATTATTGAATAGCTCATGTGCTTCTATCATATGATTAGAAGCACCATTGTCCAAGCACCAAGCACTCCTTGAGTTGGTGTCGGTAGAAGGGCAAGATAACATTGAGAATTCTTTCTCAAATTTTGTTGCAAACTCATCTAGTTGTGTCTCTAATGATGTTGTTGTATGTGTCATCCCTTTCCCCTTCTTCTTCGGAAACTGTGATGCATAATGTCCATTCTTATGACATGAGAACTGATTTATTTTACTCAAGTCCTTCTTCTTCCCTAGCTGTGATGATCCACCATCATTGTTACCCTCCTTGTTCAAACTCTTTTCTTTTCCCTTCCTTGCCTTGATAACAAGGGACAAGTTCTCATCACTACTTCCATGTTTGTTGCTCTTAGAATTTTCCTATATGAACTCATCCCAAAGTATCTGCCAATATAGGAGATGTTCCCGAGCATAGAATCCCTTAACAAATGGTTCCCAAGACTTGGGAAAACCATTCAATGCCACATTCATTATTTTTTATTCCTTTTTTTTCTCACCTATGGATGCAAGTTGATCATGTACCTGAGTGATCCTCATGAAATAGATGGTAACATTGTCATATCTAGACATCTACACTGATACAAGTTTATTTCTTAAGACCATTTTCCTATTCATGTTAATTCTCTGGAATAAACCTACCAAGGCATCACACATCTCTTTGGTCATCTTCTTCTCGGATAGGTAAACAAATTTGATGATTATTCACTAAATCCAATATAACCCTCTCTAATCTGATATCCTTATTCTAGTGAGTTTCTAAAGTTGTCGGATTTGTTGGTGCAACAACTACTTTGTCCACTAACTCCCAAAGGTCATACTCCTTTAATGTCAAAGTCACTCTTGTTTTCCAAGATAAGAAGGTGGATGAACCATCCAATCTATATTCAACTCTTAGACTTGTTGATGTCATCCTTTAGACCTAATAAAATTCCCTGGAAATAACTTGCTTACGAAACTACCCCTATATTGACTTGTACAATATTGTATGTATTTTTTACTACCACAACCTACATATGTACACGCCTATGCCTACTGCAACCAGTGTATACGTAATTGTGCTTATTGCAACCTATGTATGTACACAAATATTCCTTCTGCAACCTATGTAGAACTCTATACGTTTGCAAAACATTGGTTATGCCTCAATATTGTTTCTTCCTTGAAATCAAATCCTTGACTTTTGGCCGATGGTTATGGATCTTCTAAGATATCCTTGCATATCTAATAGATATTCTATCAATGGATATGGATCTAATATATGGATTCCTTTCAGAGTGTAATATTCCAGATATAAAATAGTATGCAAAACAAAAATAATTAGCTAGAAATGGCAGATAAACAATTATATAACCAGAACAACACCACTATAATACAAAAATAATACCAGAATAACACTAGAAGGAGCACTTTGATTACTGAGAGCAATGTTCACTTGCCTCTTCAAGGGGGAAACTTCCAGTAGAGCAGAGCTCTATTACAATATATCCAAGACAAAAATCCGCATACCCTCTTCTCCTATTTATATTAAATATGTCTATCAAAAGAACAATCTAGAGGAAGATCCTTCTAGAAGCATAAGCTTCTATTAGGTCTTCTTGCATTTGACTTATTCTTCCTTATTGCCAGGCCTTATTAATATTGAATTTTATTACATGGAAATATATTATTCTACCTACGTGAGGGGTTAGGTCCCTAACATGTCCTCCCCCTTAAAAACAACCTTGTCCTCAAGGCTTGAGATGAGGAAATTGTTGTAGAATGGTAGTTGGTTCCCAAATGGCATCTACTAGAGTTGTATCTTTCCATTGGACTAACACTTCCTTGATGGTTTTTTGACACAAACAATGCTCACACTGGTCCAAAATTTCTTATGACTATATCCAAATGGAACCTTCTTCATCCAACTCATGAAGGTTGGTTTGAGTTTGGCACTTAGTTAAAATCACATTCTTTAAGCAGGAAACACGAAAAATAGGATGGAGCTTAGACTGACTGGGAAAAGATAATTGGTAGGCCACCTATCCCACATGCTTGAGAATGGTATAAGGACCATAAAATTTGGGCACCAGTTTCTGACAATGGTCAGACTTGATGGAATTTTTCTTGTAAGGTTGCAGTCGAAGAAACACCTGATCTCCTTCTTCAAATTGACGTTCAGAGTGACCTTGATCTGCTTGTTTCTTCATGTGATTCTGGGCCATGACCAAATTCTCTTTGAGGGTACAGAGAATAGCCTCTCGAACTGTAAGTGTTTGGTCAATCGCCTGGACCTTCGAGACACCTGGAAAGTATGAGAGAACTGAAGGTGGATTTTTTCCATATATCGCTTCAAAAGGAGTCATGTGGGTAGTTGTATGGTAAGAAGTGTTGTACCACCATTCATATAGTGGTAACCATTGATCCCACTGATTTTTCCTTTCCAATGCAAAACACCTCAAATATGTTTCCAAACACTTGTTGAGAACTTCAGTTTGACCATCATTATGGCAATGATAAGTTGTGTTGAGATGCAATTGGGTGCCTTGTAGCTTGAATAGTTCTTCCAAAAATTGTTGGTGAAAGTTGGTTCGCGATCAGAAACAATAGAATGAGGCATGCCATGAAGCTTGAAGACCCGATCCATGAAAAGTTGAGCCACAGTGGAGGTTGTAAATGGGTGTTGAAGAGCACAAAAATGCACATACTTGGAAAGACGATCAACTACCACCATTATGACTAATTGATTGCCCGATTTAGCTAAGCCTTCAATAAAATCCATAGAGATATCCCACCAAATAGCAGGTGGAATCAGAAGCAGTTGTAGTGTGCCAGGATATTTGATTGTTTCTCTCTTGTTGTGTGTTGACAAACATCACATTCAACCACAAAATTGTGAACTTCATGTTTCATATCATCCCAGGAAAAAGAACGTTTGACCCGGTCATAGGTTTTGGTAAACCCTGAGTGCCCAGTGGTGGGTGTAGCATGAAGATCAGAAAGTACTACGGATTTAAGTTTTGATTGTTGACTTAAATACAAATGACCTTTGTATCGAATCTCATCATTGAGCCAAGAGTACCCTTGGGAAACTAGAGAATTGGCCTGCAATTGTTGTATCAGATGCAAAATTTTCAGATCATGTAGCCATTCTTGGCTAATAGCTTGGAGCCAATCTGGTACAATGAAGGAAAGAGAAAAATGGGACCCTTCATCTTCATATTTTATGGAAAGTGCATCAACAACCATATTGTCTTTTTCTTTCTTGTAAATGATCTTATAATCATATCCAAAGAGATTAGTCACCCATTTTTGTTGCTCTGGGGAGGAAAGGTGTTGTTCTAGAAAATACTTGAGGCTTTGATGATCTGTCTTAATTTGGAAGTGTTTCCCTAATAGGTAAGGGTGCCAAATACCCACAACATGCAGAATAGACAAAATTTCATTTTCATAGATTGATTTTCCAAAATGTCTCTGTTACATTTTTTTGCTGGTAAAGGCCAAAGGCCGACCCTCTTGCATAAGGACTGCACCAATTCATTTCTTGGAAGAATCACATTCCAGGACAAAGGTCTTTGTGAAATCAGGAAGGGCCAGGACTGGAGTGGTGCACATGGCCATCTTCAAGGTTTGAAAATCTTGGGCAGCTGCTGGATTCCAAGTGAAAGAATTATTTTTAAGGAGAGCAGTGAGAGGTGTCGCAAGCTTTCCATAATTCTTAACAAACTTGAGATAATAACCTGTTAAACCCAGAAATCCAAGAAATATTTTGAGAGTCTTTGGGTGAGGCCAATCTTTCATAGATTCAATCTTTTTAGAATCCACCCTAACATTGGCCTTTCCAGCAAGATGACCCAAGTACTACTTCCGAGGAGTGAAAAGTGTAGAAATTTCAATACACTTAATGTATTTCCCGTGATTCTCCTGATCTAACAATTATATGCCACTGTTAAATACAGAATCGCTTCTACTAATATTCTTGCAGAAATTAAACCACAATCACAAAGTGAAATATCAAGAACACATAACACAGAAGTTTTTTCGGGAAAGCATAAAGCTAAAACCCCACTATCATATATTATGTATATCATGGATCATGAAACAATCTCATACAAAACTCTAATCCAAGAGATCTCAGTACAATAAAATCGTCTCACACTATCATACAAAACTCAGCAAATACATGTGCCAATTTCGTCTTCAGATAGTCTGTCTCCTCTGCACAATCCCTGCAAAATAGAATTCTCACAATGAATTCGAATTGCCTAGTTTGCACATGCTCATGAGCATATCCACTGCATGTGTGATTGCATGAGTTCACTTCACTCAAATCACAACGGATAGCCAAACTGTCCCTTTCACCTGTTATCTCAACTAGGTCTCCACTGGATCTGGCATGTATGTAGTTAACCGTGGTGAATCTTCAGTTGCATGTGAGTTCATTGATTTGAATTAATTAATAATCAATTCACTGAACTCTCACTAGTGTAAGTTCAGTTACAACTAGTACAACTAGGCTTAACTCACTTAACTGAGTTAAACTACTTCACAACTCTCATAACTACACTTATAACTTTGTTACAACTTCAAGTCACCTCCATGTCTTACCAACCAACCTTTGAACTCGAATTTCCCATAGTTAACTGATTTTCCATTTCAGTTAATTATTTCAAGTAATTATGAGATAATAGATTAATATTTATTGTCCAATTTATTTAAGGGAAAAGTAAATTAGACACATGTTTCTTGTTGACTTTTCAACACTCCCTCTCAACAAGAAAGGGATTATCCTTCACCCCAATCCTGTCTCTATGGTATTCAAATTTTCTCCTGGTGAGCGCCTTCATCAGAATGTCTGCATCCTGATGTTCCGTAGGATTGTATTGAAGCAACATGATATTCCGCTGCACACAATTTCTGAGATGATGATATCGGATATCTATATACTTATATCTATCATGAAACACAGGAGTAATCAAGAGTTTAATGCAACTCTGATTATCACAATAAATCACTGTCGGATCTAAATGAGAACCAAACAAACCAACCAAGATCTTTCTCATCCAGATAGCCTCACATGTAGCTTGACTCGCTGCCATGTATTCTGCTTCCGCTAAACTAAGTGCCACGGATCTTTGTTTTCTACTGTACCAAGAAACAACTGTAGATCTGATACTAAAGATCCCCCCCTGATGTGCTCTTTTTGTCCATTGGGCTGCCCGCCCAATCTGCATCTGTGAATCCATGCAACTTCACCTCATCTGTCTATCTGTACCATAATCCATACTCAGATGTGCCCTTCAGATATCTCAGGACATGCTTACCCACCTTCCAAAAGAGTTTGGTAGGCTTAACCATCACTTGACTTAGCTGGTTAATCGTATAGCAAATGCCTGGTCTCGTGTTCACTAAATACATTAGCGAACCTACTAACTGTCAATAGACAGTAGCATCCACTACCTCTCCAGAAGTAGCATCCTCTTTCCTCTAGTTTCCTGGAAGAGGAGTATCCATGGGTTCGCAACCCTCCATGTGAAACTTACCCAGTATCTCCCTTGCATACTTGCCTTGAGACACAAAAATTTCACCATCTCACTGCCATATTTCCAATCCAAGGAAATAATGAAGAAGGCCCAAATACTTCATCTCGAATTCCTTTGCAAGGTCATCCTTGCATGAGTGTATCAATTGCTCATCACCAGTTAGTATGAAATCATCAACATAAAGAACAATGATTAAGAGCTTACCCTCCACCAAAATTTGGTATAGGTTTGCATCCTCTTCACTTTTGGTGAAGCCCAATCTGGTGAAATAGTTGTCTATTTGAGTGTACCAAGCACGGGGTGCTTGCTTCAGCCCATACAATGCTCTCTTGAGTCTGCACACATGCGAATCTCTGTCAAAGGTCTCAAAACCTTCTGGTTGTTCAATGTACACTTCTTCCTTAATGATCCCATTGAGGAATGTAGTTTTTACATCCATCTGATGAATGCACCAGCCCATCTACGCTAAGAGTGCAAGGATGGATCTTATGGAAGAGTACCTTGCGACAGGTGAAAAGGTATCATCGTAATCTATCCCCTCAATCTGTGAAAAGCCTCGGGCCACAAACCTGGCCTTGTATTTCTCCACACTCCCATCAGCAGCTTGCTTTACCTTATATATCCATCTCAAACCTACCACTGATTTGTTGACCGGTCTTGGGACAATTTCCCATGCACTGTTTTGGACAATGGAGTCATACTCCTCTACCATAGCATCAACCCAAGTGGGATCCTGCACTGCTTCCTGAAAGGAAGATGGTTCAGTCACAATACATTTTCTCATGAGAGCCATGTATCCAACAAATCGATCAGGAGATTGTCTTTGTCTGTGCTGTGAAGTAGGGGCTCCTACATTCTGTGCAACATCTAGTCTCAATCTGTCAGCTTCCATGGTGCGCTTTTTGCCATTTTTGATGGATGGCTCTACTTCAATCGTTTCCTCCACTCCATGAACCTCCTCATGTGGTTGATCCAAATCTTGAGACTCATCTTTGGGAACCAACAGTTCCTCTTCTGCATGAAATTCTAGCTCCCTCTCAAGAGACAACCACATGGCTTTCCCCTCATCGAATTTTATATCCCGTTGCATAACAGTCATCTTACTGTTCAAAAAATACACTCGATAATTATGGGGTGTTTCAGTGAAAGATTATTCAGGTGTACTCATGCCAAGTACTCTATCAGGACAATGGTTTTGCACATAAACTGTAGTATTGCATGCTTCTTCCCACAAATGCATTGGTAGGCCCTAATCATGCAACATTGCTCGTGTTTCACCCACAATCATTCTATTCTTCCTCTCCATGACCCCATTTTKCTATGGGTTATGAGGCGCTATGAGTTCTCTTCAAATTCCTTCTCTAATGCAAAAGTATTTGAATTCGTTAGAGATGTATTCACCACCATTATAGCTCCTTCGATCTTTCACTTACTTCCCCGACTCTTTCTCCACCAATGCTTTAAACTCACAGAACTTTGAGAATGTTTGATCCTTCTTCTGCATGAAGAATATCCAGCATTTACGAGAAAATTCATCAACAAAAATAACATAATACCTATGTTTTGTTGTTGAAGCAATCAAGAACGGTCCACACACGTCTGTGTGAATTCTCTCCAGGATCACCGAAGAATGGTTCTCCTTTTCATGAAAAGTGGACTTTACATACTTCCCCAGGGTGAACCCCTTGCACTGATCTACCTGAGCAAGTGTTCCCCTTGGAAGTCTAGTAGATATTTGTTGCATGATCTTCAAGGCTCCATGATGAATATGGCCCAATCGCCTGTGCCATAATTTTACCTCATCCCAGCTCACCACTTTTTCTGCCTTGCCCACCATGGCACCACAGCCATCTACCTCCAGCATGTAGAGATTCTTAACTCGAATCCCTATCTTCTTGACTTGACTTGTTGCTTTATGTCGCAGGTAGGCTTTTCCATCGCTGAAAGTAACGTCATAGCCTTTGTCCTCCAACATTGCGACTGAGACCAGATTTTTCTTCAGACCTGGAACATGCATAACATTTTTCAATTGAAATGGTTTACCTGACTGCCTCTGAAAGGTAATGGTACCAATACCATTCGCACTGTATCGTCCATCGTCACCCATATCTATATGCATTCTAAGATCTTTCTCCTCTAAATACCACACCGATCCCAATGCACTTGAAGCCATGCATGTGATCAAAGATAAGTCAAGTTCAAATTGTGAGACAAGATCCTCACCAGTTGCAGCTCTAGTAACAGTCTTGTTCTTCCTCTTCTGTGGATAGTTAGTAGCGAGATGCCCATGTTTGTGATAGTGAAAACACTTCACTTTGGACAAATCCAGCTTCTTGACTTTAGACTCGGATTTTGAATGAAATTTATTCCCTTTCCCTTTCCTTGCCTTGGCAGTCAAAGCACAATCTTTTTCATCATCATGCTTTGATGAAGATCCATCTCTGGTGTTCCGCCTGAACTCCTCTTGCACTAGATCCAACCATAGTCGTTCCCAATCTGACAATTTTTCCCTTCCATTGACAAAGTCTTGATAACTGTGCCAACTCTTGGGAATTCCTAGGAGAGCCAAGCTCACCAAATCATCAGCAATGACTATTATTCCCACACTTCCAAGCTCATCTCGACATTGGACAAACTTCGTGAGATATTTTGTAATGGAGTCACCCTTATCCATCTTGATCTTCTTGAGTTTATCTTTGAGCACCATTTTCCTATGGTCGCTACTATTTTGGAACAGATCCGTCAAAACCTTCCACATTGCATGTGGTGTGGCTTTCCCATGGAGACTTGAGACAATGTGATCTCGTACTCCCTCCAATAGAATCCTCCTCGCCTTTGCCACTTTCCTTTTCCATGCATCAAGATTTGCAATGTCTGTCGCATCTGGCTTAGGAACATCTTTGTCAATGTATTCCTTCAAGCCATTGTCTTCGAGTACTACTTTCATCCTATCCTTCCAAGCAATGTAGTTCAAGCTGCCCTCAAGTGCATACTCCAACCTCAAGCCATTGAAAGAAATTTTGATCTTGAATCAACTGAAGCACCAAGAAAATTCCTTCTGCAAATTCGAATGTTATCCAACCACAAACTCAACTGCTACAATCCTTCTTGCCCCGGGAGGTTCGTACCTAACCAGTTACTAGCCTGAGGGAAGTTCGCACCTCACCTGTGTATAGCCTGTGAACTGTTTGAGAGTTGTAATGCACTGTGGGGTGAGGGAGGTTTCTACCTCTCCTTTAAGCAACCTACGAGAATCTTAATGAAGTTCACACCTCTCCTTTGAGTAGGGTGCAAGAATTTCTACTCCCAGAAATGTGCAAAGTTTTTAGTACTAAGGTTCGCACTCTGCCAGAGACGGGACCTACGAATATACTATTATTTTCGCACCTCACTTCCGTGGCTCCATGGCTCTGATACCATGTAAAAATTTCAATACACTTAATGTATTTCCTACGATTTTCCTGATCTAACAATTATATGCCACTGTTAAATACAGAGTCGCTTCTAATATTCTTGCAGAAATTAAACCACGATCACAAAGTGAAATATCAAGAACACATAACACAAAAGTTTTTTCCGGGAAAGCATAAAGCTAAAAACCCCACTATCATATATTATGTATATCATGGATCATGAAACAATCTCATACAAAACTCTAATCCAAGAGCTCTCAGTACAATACAATCATCTCACATTGTCATACAAAACTCAACAAATACATGTGCTAATTTTGTCTCCAAACAGTCTGCCTCCTCTGCACAATCCCTACAAAATAGAATTCTCACAATGAATTTGAATTACCTAGTTTGCACATGCTCATGAGAATATCCACTGTATGTGTTATTGCATGAGTGCACTTCCCTCAAATCACAACTGATAGCCAAACTATCCCTTTCTACTGTTATCTCAACTAGGTCTCCACTGGATCTGGCATGCATGTAGTTAACCATGTTGAATCTTCAATTGCATGTGAGTTCACTAATTTGAATTAATTAATAATTAATTCACTAAACTCCCACTAGTGTAAGTTTAGTTACAACTAATACAAATGGCCTTAACTCACTTAACTGAGTTAAACTACTTCACAACTCTCATAACTACACTTATAACTTTGTTACAACTTCAAGTCACCTCCATGTCTTACCAGCCAACCTTTGAAGTTGAATTTCCCATAGTTAACTGATTTTCCATTTCAGTTAATTATTTCAAGTAATTATGAGATAATAGATTAATATTTATTGTCCAATTTATTTAAGGGAAAAGTAAATTAGACACATGTTTCTTGTTGACTTTTCAACAAAAAGCACATTTAGATTGTTTGAGGAAAAGTTGGTGCTAAGAGAGTAGATGGAGAACTCGATCCACATGAGCAAGATGGGTTGTCCAGGTTTTACTATAGATGAGGATATCATCAAAGGAAACTAAGACAAAATGATAGAGAAAAGGACATAAGACATGATTCATGAGGATTTGGAAAGTGGAGGGAGCATTACACAAGCCAAAGGGCATTACCAAAAACTCATAGTGTCCCTCATGAGTTCTAAATGTAGTCTTATGAATTTTTGCCTCATTCATATGGATCTGGTGGTAACCAGAACGAAGATCAAGTTTAGTAAAGAACTGGGCACCACTCAATTCATCCAAGAGGTCATCAATGACATGAATGGGAAATTTGTCTTTAATGGTGATTTTGTTGAGGGCGTGGAAGTTAGGAAACATGCGCCAAGAACCTTCTTTCTTAAGGACCATGAACACAAGAGAAGAGTAGGGGCTCGTACTAGGGCGGATAAAACCTACGTTGAGCAATTCTTGAACAATTTTGGACGAATATTGGGAGGAAGGCTTCTTGGGACAAGGGGAATGGAATGATCATGAACACCATGGGAAGGAGGGAGTCCATGTGGAGTGGAAAAAAAAACTTGATGTTTAGAGAGGATGGATTGGAGGTCATGCGACAAAGAGGGTGTCTCAGTGACTTGTATGGCATGGAGTTGGGAAATAATGCCAGAATGACCTTTTTGAGTAGATTTTCCATGCAATGGAAACTGATGATCTCTGAGGAACCAGGGGTGATGCCCTGGAACTTATATTATTGGCCCTCTTGGTCGAATTGCATGGTTAATTCCTTAAAATCTATGAGAATGGGACCCAAAGTCCTTATCCATTATGCACCCAACACAATGTCACAACCACCTATGTCGATAGCAAACATATGAGATTTCATGTGGTACTCGCCAATTTGGAGACACACATTTTCACAACTCCATCCACATTTCATGGACCCACCATTGGAAATCATGATTTGAAAATTATTGACAACACGAATATAACAATCAGTTTCTTGGGAAATGCGGTGATGAACAAATTTATGGGTGCTTCCACTATCAACAAGAATGATGACCTTCCTATGCTTAATGTAACCAATTATCTTGAGGGTTTTGGGAGCAGATAAGCCAGTGAGAGCATTTAGGGAAATGACCAATTCTACTTTGGGAGGGTCTGAGGGAGGGGTCATGTGAGTGGGTTCAGGTGACACAGACACAAGGGGAGCCTCAACATCGTCTTCTGAAACATCCTACGAGATGGCCATAAAATGATTTTTCTCCTTAGACTTGTGCCCATGAAAATATTTGCCATCACAATTATAACAAAGGTATTTGATTTGGCGTTCAGCCATTTCGGCTCTGGTCAATTTTAGGATCTTTAGTGTAGTAGAAGGAGGAGTGGGAGTGACTAGTTTAGTGCGAGGAATAAAGGACCGTTTTTGGTTTTGAGAAGATACAACATGTTGTGCTTCCTTATCTCTTTTAGTAGCATCCACCCAACTCTGATGCCAAGCCATGAGGACATGGGCATGAATCTCATCCTTGAGGCCACTAATAAAACATTGTCGAAAAAAAGCATCAGACATACCCTCTGTACGAAAATCCAATCGCTCAAAAACCGCTATAAATTCTCCCACTGTGCCATATTGTTTCAACTTTGTCAAACAACCTAAATGGTTGGTGTCAGTGTCAAAGAATTTATAAAGCTCTGCCACAAAGTGTTTCCAAGCCACATACCCTTGGCAGGCATTTTTCTCCATTGCCACCATTGCCAACGTTCTTGATCTAGATGGAGAACACCATACCAGAGTTTGGCCAACTCATCTGTAATTCCATACAAAGAGAAATAATGTTACATTTGAGTTACCTAGCCAATGGGATCCGAACCATCAAATTTGGTCACATCCACACGCAGAAGGTGTAGGTCACGTTGAAAGTGATGGGGCTGAAAATTCTGAGAATGAAAGGAAGTTTCACCTTCGGTTTGCAAAGGTGAGTGATATGGGATCTTTTCATCGAGTGACTTATAAAGAATTGCATTAAATGAGCATAAATTAAAGTTCACCATTAAAGAAGGAAAATCTCAATAATGAAGAGACATAAGCATCAAATTTGAACAAAAAAAATTTATAACGGAGTTCATCCCTAGTGGACTACGTCTCCGGGTCCTGCTCTCAAATGGGTAGGAGTTTTCATTAACTAGGAAAAAGAATTTGGCACAATACATAAGTATACCTCATTCTGAAATCAAGCTACAGAAGTATTGCTCAGATCAGAAAAC
>JASDQU010100293.1:39779-76754 GCA_032191745.1 Picea mariana | reverse complement strand
ATCCGAATCTGGCACTCCCAGGCCCAAGAATAATTTTGTCTCGGTTTCCATGCCATGTAAATTGCAATAAATGTTGATGTACTCTGCCTCAAACTACATGCCCGACCATACCCACGCGCGCCTCCTTCCTCCCAGCACTGGACAAATGCACTTTTTAAATAATTAAAGGGGCGTTGATTACAATGTGTAGCTATTGGCATGTTGGTTATGGCACATACATTAAGGCTTTAATAAGGAGGGAGGTCCTGGGGTCAAGCCCACAGGCCTCCCCTTTTGGCTTGACTGTTGTAATATATATATATATATATATATATATATATATATATGGCTTGACTGGTGATCGGATGCTAGATTTGGCGGGGTCCTACCAGATTTGGCGGACCCGCCAAATCTTGTTTGTTTTTCAAAATTTCGATCACGGATTTTCATTGGGAATTTTCCCACTGCTACATGGCAACCCATGATTGGGTCACGTGGCAGCCAGCTATTGGACCACGTCAACCAATGTACTGTCAGACTGCTAAGTCATCACCATGTCACTGTATGGATGCCACTTTAGTTGCCAGCTCAGTCTGCCACATTAGCACCACGTCATTGTATGGACTATACAGATTGCCACGTGGTGAAATCTTACTGGTCCACAGAATGGCCCAGAAATTCCAAATATGGGTGACATGTGGCAACCTCTGGTGCTGCCACATCACCATATTGATGTCAGCATGACATGTGTCACCTCTTTCTCATGCCACATATGTTGTATGGATGCCGACGTCAATCGTACTGATGTTGACATCAGCAGTACGAATGTTGACTCATCCCCCTACTGATTGGGCTAGGTTGACCAAAATTTGACTGTGAATATATTTTGATCCGTAACTCCATTTGACGAGTTGTTTACATCGTTGGAAATATTGCGATGCACTCTTCGCGATGATGTCATTTTCATTAAGTTTTTCAGAATTTTGAATTTTTGCCCTTTCTCTGTCTATTGAGCCCATTCTGAGCATCATGAGTTGCTTCTACGAGTTCTGATATGTTCTTAGTCTTCTCTAGATCCTTTATGGATCAGTGGGTCAGATGAGGGAATATTTTCAAGGATATGGAGCTTGGCGCAGATCATTGTAGTGAAGGATTCAAGCTGGGTAGCAAGGTCTTGTTTGAGGTCCTCTATTTTGGCATTGATGGAGGAATGCATGTTTTTATTGATGGTGGCAATATTGGCACTAAGTTTTCTCACTTCTTGTTGGTTTTTTGTGAAATTAGAGTACAAGGCATTGAAGCGAGCTTCCAAGTCTTGGCTATGGGTGTAGGCCATGATGAAGAGGGAACACGAAAAGGAGTGGGTGGGACCACACAAAAAATGGGTTATGGGTGAATTGTATCACAACGATCAGGGAGACGAGTTGAATCCAATGGGGTAAATCCAAAATAAAGGTTTTGGAAGGGGGTTGAGTCCACGAGAAAAAAAAAATTGCTGAAAAATGATAGGTATGACTGCGATAAGGGAGAAGAGAGAAATCCAATGGGATAGGTCTCAAATAATGGTCCCAAAAGATCCTGACCTTTTTTTTTACTCCTACAGAGTTATACTCTTATTTGAATAATATTGCAGTGATGAAATGCCCAAATGCTTAACAGGAAGAAATCCGTAGTAATTTTGCAACCCAAATGCAAGAGACACAGTTGCACAACAATAGATCTTGTTTGTTCTATTTTTTTTTCATCTCAAGGGTTAGGGTATTAAAGGGTTCTACGGAAAAGGGTTTGCCCTGTGCTATAACTCTCTAATATACGTGCGGGGTCCAATAGTAGTACTCGGCCCAATATCTTATGTAACCAACTAAGGAGGCTAGATCGTTCCCTTATCCATACTACCCGACTACCTAGGTACTAGAGAGTATCTTCCCGATTGTTGTTCTCGGTGTCACTATAGCAATGAGGCGATTGATCAATTTATCTATGGAGGGCTTCAAGAGATCTAGGAAGATCCATATACAGGTGTTTTCTGATGTGCTACCACTCGAAGGGGTACCAACAGGGGTTACAAGGGTGGCCAATAGATGTGCACTTAAGTACCACTTGTATTTCCTGTGTGTATGAATCCTTGACTACGGGTTTATGCACATAACGATGGATCTTTGTAGCTTAAAGACGCTGGAATGCATCTCTACCCTTGAAAAAAAAAATTAACCCACAATTTTCTGTCGAGGAAGGTGATCTGATACCACTTGTAATATTCCAGATATAAAATAGTATGCAGAACATAAATAATTAGCTAGAAATAGCATATAAACAACGATATAACCAGAACAACACCACTAGAATACCAAAATAATACTAGATTAACACTAGAAGGATCACTTTGATTACTGAGAGCAATGTTCACTTGCCTCTTCGAGGCGGAAACCTCCAGCAGAGCAGAGCTCTATTACAATAATATCCAAAACAAAACTTCTCATACCCTCTACTCCTATTTATACTAAATATGTGTATCAAAAGAATGATCTAGAGGAAGATCCTTCTAGAAGTGGAAGCTTCTCTTAGGTCTTCTTACATTTGACTTATTCTTCCTTATTGCTAGGCCTTCTTAATATTGACCTTTATTACATGGAAATATATTATTCTACCTACATGATGGGTTAGGTCCCTAACATAGAGCGACTACTCTGATACCATGTTGAAATCCCTACTCTGACACCTAGCTATCTTGTTGTCTAGTGATTTCCTTGTTGTAAATCAAATTAGCAACTCACAAAATGACATACACTATTGGAATATTCAACTCAAATAAAGATAGCAAAATAAATACTAGAAACCAAAAATATCATCACAATACACAAAAATATTTTTCCCATCAACCAAGCTTATCATTAAAATAACTTAAAATCTTACAAGGGCTCTCATACCTAAGATAATGGCCCATAAAGAAATATAGAAAACTATGAATGGCACCTACAAAATATAAAAACTCATGATCTATTGTATGACCTTAGAATTTCACGTTTCCTTATATGTACACACCTTTCCTTAAGAAAACCCATGTATACATGCCTATCTCCACTCAGACCCATGTATATGCACTCAAAGATTATACGAAACTCTATATGGCATGACCTTACTGCTATGACTTCAATCAGTTGAAACCAACTTGCCACTATCCATGTTTTGTCTTCTCCTTGACATGATCTCTAGATGGGAGTCCTTCTCCACTTATCCAAGATCTCCTAGAATCGTAGTCCTTCATGATTCAACTCTCTTTGTATTAACCATAAGTGGTTTATCCTTCACAATTGCCTTTCTTTTGTAATATTGAGTTATGACCTAACCCTAATCTCCAAAGTGATTGATGATTCAGATTACTTCTCACCTCGCTTGAGATCAATGGCTATTATTTAATTCACTAATGCTAATTAAATAATTTCTTTAAATAAAACTCAACTCACTAATAAAAGAAATTTACATTAATAATTCCTTTAATTAAAATAAAGTATCAAGGTAGAAGGCTTTGGGAAATTGTTGGACAAGCATTATGGAAATAAGATTCATGAAAAATCCTAAGTATAGGGAATGTTCGTAGAAGAAGAAGGAAGACTCAGAAGCACGCAGTTGAGGCGCATTCAAGAGTACAATGCATAATGAGAAGAATAAAGAAAAGGAACAAAGAAGAAGAATAAACGGGGATAAAGCAAGAGAAGGAAGTGGTTGAAAAGGAAGGATGACAGCTCGACGTGCTAAATATAGAAGGACTCGCAAAAGCAGGAAGAACAACAGTCAAAGTGAAAAATCAGCATGCAAACGGAAAAGTCGGAAAAGCAGCCCGAACAACAAGTCAACTTGAGTTATCATGTATTGTAATAGGGTTTTGGGATGAACAAAGTAGGGTTTTAATCCATAGAATTCATGTATAAATATCTAATGGGGTGGGAGAATAGGGATTTGTCGTTGTTAGTTTCTCCTCTCATTTAGTTATTATTTCTGGTCAAGAAATGGAGTGATAGAATGAGTTGCAGAAGTCAATATTGATTCTATGTCCGAGTGTTGAGGATATTTTTTAGAGAGAGAGAGAAGCTTGCACTACAGAACGGCTCGTCTAGGAGAAGGAAATGATAACATGATGTATATTTGTAAGCAGAGTGTGCAAGCATGAGACAATTGCACAAAGAATAATAAAGAAGCCAACCATTGTGGACGTAGCCCAAAGTAGGGTGAACGATGTTAACTATTGTGTGTATTTGTCTTTTATGTGATTGAACATGGATGCTTTCTTGATGCATGTTGGACTAGAATTATTCTTTGTATGATCATTGCGCAATGGTTATGAATTCTATAATATGTGGTTTTTGTGGTAATATAAAGTATCATGATAATTCATAATTGAATTCACTATGTAATCTAAGAAGAGAAAATAAAGAATAATGCACACAAAACAGATAAGTAAGAATGACAAAGATGGTCACCTCCCATTCCCTCACTACTGCAAAAACTTAGTTCCTGCAACCCTAATAGATACCTCGGGTGAGACTTCACTTGAATGTAGGTGATGCGGAAAGGGTTAGTGTCTGAAGGGTTTTGTTGGCCAATATAATTCAAACCTAGGGTCTTACAACCATGCGCAACGCCAACAAATGGTTATGTTGTTGGGACTCAGAATATGTGATTGAGAGAATGTTTTGGAGGCTGATTAAAAAAGATATATCATAATGGTTAAAAGAGAAGGAATGAGATTTTTCCCATAAAGAGAACATAAACCCTCAGTTGAGTGATGAGAAATGGATGCAAAAGTATGTGTACACATAGTTGCATAAAATTTTCTTTGGGGAATTTCCGATTATTCTGACTGAGTGGTTAAAAAGAAAAGTAGAAAACACTGGAAGGTATCGAACCATAGCACTGAGGAACTAGACTCCTGAGTTGGTAAGACAACTGAATTCTATAAGTAATCAAACTTCTCGTGAAGTTGATTTCTGGCTAGATAGTATATTAGGAGGATATATTATAGAATTTGCAGTAGATTGTACCCATTCATACAGTGTTGCAGAAAGGGACTTATTAAAAGGTCTTTGAGGAAGGTTCATGAAATCATTGGGTACGTGGATAAAGATGTTGTTGTGTGACAAGTGCGCGATGTCCATGGATTCTAACTGCTAAGGGGCTTCACGCACATAGGGGAACCGGGGGATGACAAGAGGATAGTATGAGGACAAGATTGAATGAAGGAAGAGATGAAGAAAGAAGGGAAGGACTGAGGATGTAGAGAACTGAAGAAGGTATACCAGAGGAAGAAGATGAGTTTGTAGAACTACGTAGAGGAAGGAGGTACAAGAGGTGAAATATTAGGGATAAGAAAGGATACTCGTGGAATGAGAAAGAGGGGAGAGGACCGTGCATAATAGTCCAAATCGTGGAGATACCACACATAAGAGGAGAGAAAGAGGAATCACATTTCAGTCCTATATTAGAAGAGTCGTTAAGTCCTACTCACACTGGATCCTGTGTCAAATCCATGACCATGGGTGCATCGCCACAATCAGAGATAATAGTTGAAGACTTATCAAAATCAATTATAGTTAGCAAGGAAGGATAGAATAGTATCAATCAGATCAGTGGAAGCAATGTGTAGAGTCAGAGTCAACCAACATCACCAAGAGGAGGGACTACACAAAGTAGCATGGTAGGGGTAAACAATACCCTCAGACTATTTGAGTTCTAGGGGGTTGGGTCAGAGGACTCAGAACAACATTTGTTTGTCTGCAAGACAATATGGGCCTCAAAGAATGTATAAGACGAGGCCGTGAAGATTGCGTAGTTGGAAAAAACATTTATAGGTCATGCATTAGTTTGGTACATGAAGCTATAGAGTACCACACCTACAAGACAGGACATGATGATGGTAGAGATAAGACAAGCATTGCTAAAAGAGTTCAAGAAGCCAAATTTTGAGTCACAGTATATTACAGAGCTGAAGGAAATTAAACAAGTCTATACTGAATCCATCTTGGATTATGACCAACATTTTAAGGATCTTATGGGTAGACTGATTTTCCATATCCCTTATCAACATCATCAAGAATGGTTTATCGTAGGACTTATACCACACATTCATAGGTCGTTGATTCAACAGAAGGTTGTGTCGTAGCCTGAAGCTCTAGAAATTGCAATGAAATTGGAATCATCCCCTATAGGAGACAATGGAGGGATGGTGAAAGTTCACACGCAGTTGTATGATTTAATGAATCAACTGGAAAAACTTACAGAAGGGAAGGAGAAACATGAAAAATTCTGGTGTACCAAGTGTAGGACTGAAGGTCATCAAAAGGACGAATGCTCAACATTTGTGCAGTATCTGGCGACTGGAGAACCGAATCCTTTACTAGTAGGGGGGTATTGTGAGATATGTAATAAATGGGGACATCATCCAACTGATTTCCCACTACTACATAAGTATCAGAGTACACCAAGGAACTTATTTTGCAATTTTTGCAAGTCAGTTGGACATGAAGAAAAGAATTGTCACACATTCGATTTGATGAGGGAGAGCAAAACAAATATGTGCAAGATTCAGGAAGAGAATGTTGCAATAGAAGGAGGTGGTCCACATTATCCTAACCATAGGGGATTTAATCCATGGAACATAGGAAATTTTAGCATAGGTCAAGGAAGAGTAAACTTTGGCAGAGGAGGAAGAGGACCGATAATATGTTACAATTGTAACCAACCGGGACACTTAGTTTGCAACTGCTCAAATTATTGTACAACATGCACATATTGTTGAGCACTGGACCATGCGACAAAATATTGTCCTCAATTAGTTGTGAAATGGAAATAAATAGGAAATCAGAAACATAATCCAAATCAGAATGTATAGAAGGTATCAACCAAAAAAATGCAATCAAGGACCTAGAATAGCATTTGTTTGTTATATGTGGAGGAGCTAGAATAGGAGTTGATGTGATGAATGGAGGAAAGCAAGTTGAGGAGTGGGTAAGGAAGTCAGCGGGACCTATGCCAACCTTTTACCTTCAACAATAAAAGTATACAGATCAGAGGGAAATAAAAGAGGTACTAGGATAAGATTGGGGAGCATCAACATCATCTGTTTCACAAGTCAATGGTTGTGTTGGGATAGAGAATCCAACTCAAAAGGTAAGAACTCTAAGAATTATTAAGTTGCATAGAGCTAATTAAATATAAAATTGTGTTGAATTCACTATATGAAATGATTGATCATTACATGCAAGGAAGGGAAACTCCCATTGCATAGAGGGTGGTGAATAAGAGATTGGGCATAAAGAGAACAAACAAAGAATTTAGTTCAGTGCACAAATTGGGGAATATGATGTGGATAATGTCATCTTGGACTTGGGGTATGATGTGAATGTATTTCCCAAGAAGACCTGGGATATGATGGGAAAACCCAAGTTGGTTTGGTCTCTTGTTCAATTAAGGATCACAAATCAGCACAATATAGTACCAATTGGTCAATTGAAAGGAGTACATGTGAACATATATGGGGTACGTAGTGTAGTATACTTTGAATTTATTGAGATTTTGGATGATAGTCAACCATATCCAGCATTGATGGGACTCGAATGGGAATTTTATAATCAAGATATCATTAATCTAAAGTGGAGATAAATGATATTTGAAGTCAGAGATTTGAAAGTTATTGCACCATTGGACTCAACATAAGGAAAGAGGTACATAGATCCAACAAGAGGAAATGACATTGAAAACTTGTATAACATGACTCTGTGGATGGATGATTATGTAAACCCCACTCCTGATGGCGCATTGATTTGGAGAAGTATCAGTTCATTTGCATCAAATTCATAAGAAGTTCTAGAGCATTAGCAGTAGAGGATGCATGAAGTGTCAACTAGACGATGTGCGTGAATGACTCGATCCTTGTGCTAGATTGGAACAGAGTTATGTGATCCACCCAGGTATGATGGATTGAATGATATAAATTTATTTTTAAATGTTTTGAGATGCAAGTACCCGAATAACAAAGTTTGTTGGCACTAGATGTTATCTTAAAAGCTACTCCAGCTAGATTTTGGGCTGCACACAAAGTGGGAATAAAATACTGGTTGCGGAGTAGAAGACTAATGCAAGTTAGGTTTGGTACAGAGGTTGAAAATATTGTGCAAAGGTATACATGGGAGAGTGACCTAATGGATCATGTGGATCAGTGCGGGGACAGATGGAACACAACACCAAAGGAAGAATGCATACATAGATTTATATATACATTGGATAGAATTCTAGAGAATTGGTATCTGGAATTCGAAATGTGCAGAGAAATAACCAATTGGAACAAAATGACTCAAAGGTTAAAAGTCACATTTACATTTGAACATGAATCTCCATCAATATATGCAACATTACAGGTTATTCGAACTAAGATCTTCTCAAAATAAGGGTCGATGGAGGTGGTACCAGTGTGCAATGTGCACAGAGCTACTATGGTTTTCCATGAGTCATTGGAGTGTTAAAATGTTTCTAAGGAAGAATATGATGATGAAGATCCCAGGAATTTGTAAATACCTAAAATAGAAGAAGACCAGGAAATAGAAGGGCCATAGCTTGAATCTTCTGCATACACACAACCAATAAATACGTGGAAGGTAAACATTGGGCTGATAGAGAACCCAAAGTTTGCAAAGATAGGGGATTACTAAAGTGATGAGATTGTAGAGAAGATTGCAGATTTTTTGTGTGAATATCAAGACATATTCCCTACTACATGTTCTGAGATGAAGGGGATAATTGGGGACTTAGGTGATATGAATATTCCCTTGAAACTAGGTGTTAAGATAATGCGACATAGGCCTTACAAGTTAAATATGAAGTACAAAGAGAAGGTTAAATCAGAAATAGATAGAATGTTGGATGCAAGAATTATTGAACCTGTGGTGGAATAGGAGTGGATAAGCCCAATGGTAGGCAAGACAAAAATATAGGAGGTATCAGGATTTGCATGGATCTGAGGAAGTTAAATGATGCATTCTTACATGACCCATTCCCAACACCATTCACAGATGAAGTATTGGAGAACGTAGGATGGCAAGAGACTTACTCTTTCACATATGGATTCTTAGGGTATCATCATTTTAAAATTGTGCAGGAGGACCGGTACAAGACTAATTTCATGGTAGAGTGGGGAAGTTATTAATATATAGTAATTCCCTTTCGACTAAAGTATGCCCCTGTATTTTTTTCAAGAGTTGTGGTTGCAACGTTCAAGGAATTTTCCATAAGTTCCTTGAAGTGTACTTAGACGATTGGACTATGTTCAGTCTACTAAAGGATCACATAGAAGTGCTTGGGATAATTTTGGTTAGTTGTAGACAGTGTTATATTTCGCTAAACTTGAAAAAGTGTATTTTTTGTGCACCGTTTTGAATTTTGTTGGGCCATGTAGTTTGCAAACAGGGGTTAATAGTGGATCCAACCAAGATTGCAGTGATTCTAGGTTTAGAACCACCTACATTAGTCAGACAATTGAGAGAAACTATGGTTCATACATGATATTACAGGAATTTTATCAAAGTATATGTGTAGATCACAACACCAATGGAAAAGTTGTTAAATAAGGAAGCAAAGTTCCAATGAAATGGGGACTGTCGAGAAGGTTTGGACACCTTAAAGAAAAAACTAGTGACTGCGTCGATTTTGATATTTCCATATTGGAACAAGGAGTTCCACATTCATGTAGATGCATCATCTATAGCATTGGGCCCAATACTATCTCAACCTAGGGAGGGAGATATAGATCACCCAATTTCTTTTGCAGGTAGGAAGTTTTCCATAGCAAAGAAGAATTACACCACCACAGAACGAGAATGATTAGCAATGGTATATGTGTTGTAGAAGTTTAGACATTATTTATTGGGGTCTCACTTTAATATGTACACAGACCATTATGCATTAAAATATTTAGTGAACAAGCCAGTGTTGGGGGGGAGAATATGCGGATGGATACTTTTATCCTAGGAATACATTTTTGAAGTTGTGGTGAAACCAAGGAATTTGAATGCATGAACAGATCATTTATCGTGCATATTATCATGCAAAGATGCAGGTAATTTAGATGACATATTAACATATGTTCAAATATTTTCAATTAAAATGGTTGATGATTATTTCTCGGACATCGTGTAGTTTCTAAGTACAGGAATGGCCCCATTAGACATGATAGTCATGCAGAAGAAACAATTAGTAGTGAAAGCAGCAGATTATCAGTTGATTGCAAGGAATTTACACAAGTTTGGTGCAGATGGAATATTGAGACGATGTGTGTTGGAACATGAAATTCCTATGATACTCACAGAAGCGCATGAAGGGATTACAGGAGGACATTACGTAAGAAAGGTGATTGTGCAAAATATTTTGTGCACAGGGATTTAGTGGCCCACACTTCACAAAGATGCTAAGGAATATTGGCATTCATGTGATGTATGTAAAAGAGTGGGAAAGCCATTCAGGAGGGATGAAATTCCTTTAAATCCACAAGTTACATTGCAATCATTTGATAAATGGTACATAGAATTTGTGGGGCCAATTAATCCACAAGAAAGAAGATTAGGTTCAAGGTACATAATCATTGTGACGGAGTATTTGACATGATGGGAAGAAGAAACACCAGTCATAGACTGCACCGTGGATATTTTTGCGTGATTTATATTTGAGAATGTAGTTACATGATTTGGATGTCCACACATGTTAATCAGTGATCAAGGAACACACTAGTTGAATAAGAAAAATGTAGCATTGACTGAGAAGTTTCAAATTCATCATCAAAAGAGTACCCTATATCATCCTCAAGCCAATGGGATAGTGGAAGCTTTCAATAAAATCCTGGAGAATGCTTTGACAAAGATATGAAACATAGGGAGAGATGATTGGGACTTAAGAGTTCATGTTGTTTTATGGGCCTACAGGATGACAAGCAAAAAGTTGACAGGGAAGACACCTTTCAGGTTGGTCTATGGGTAAGAAGCAATGATACCAATGGAATTTATTCTACCTAACCTACGCATTGCAGTGATCGCTGATATTTCGGACTATGGTGCAATAGAGGAGATATTGCCACAGTTGGTACAACTTGAGGAAGATCAATTTGTCTTAGGTTTCCATCAGCAAGTTCATAGCAAGAGAGAATGCATGGCACGATAGACACATTAAACAGAAAAAGTTTCAAGTGGGAGACTTGGTATTAATCTATGACAACAAGTTCATGCAGCATCCCAAAAAGTTTAGAATGCATTGTTTGGGACCCTTTGTGATTAAGCAGGTGATGGAGATGAGTGTCGTGTAGTTGGAAACCATGAATGGGGAGGTCCTTGGAAGAATGGTGAATGGGAGTCGACTGAAGCTCTATAGAGACGACCGACAGTTTGCACAATAAACTAGGCTATGCTAGAACACATGTATCATAGTAATTGTACTATAGTAGGTAGGTAAAACACAGAAAAACATATAAAAAGTAGAAAAAGGAAGAAAAACAAATAAAAAGTAGATATAGAGAAAGAAAAATATTATAGAGAATGAAGACATTACAAATAGCAAAGAAAGGATCGTTTCCATGCTATCATGATGGAACTACAACAATTAAGAAAATATTACACAAAAGAAAAAGATTGTGAAGCAAACAGATGAAAAATCAAGAACAAATGTGTAGTATGGTACTAAAAAGACCATAAAAAGGAATTAAATCATGGAGATGACGACAACAACATGGAAATGATAGGTCATAAAGACATCGTATAATATTAAATGGTAAAAGCCACCAGAAATCATAACAAACTGGAAGTACGAGGAAAAAATCACAATGGATTTGGTAATAAATTTGCATTTATGTAACCACTCAACAACCTCATTGGTGGATTGGACAAGTTAGTTAAGGCACAAAAAGAGACATGAACAGTTGGCAAGGAGGCACAAAAGTAATTTAAGGTCACCAACTGTAAATCATTGTTACTAAGAGTTGCATGCAAGTGAGAGTTAACTAGAGCGAACCAGAGCCGAATCAGAGTCAAACTACATCCACACCAGAACAACCACAAAGCAAGTAAAGGAACATGTCGCATGAAATGATGGCCTCGATGAAACCTGGAGTGCCATGAGCAATGGCACAAAATAAATTGAAATGACCATCAATTGCACTAGAGGTTGAGGAAATACCTGGAGCTTTTACTTCGACTTCACAAGAAAATTTCCACAGGGACTATGTACCTCCGTGAAAAGACAATGTGCCTCACATTAAAGTACCAACATATGGAAAATACCTAGTGGAAACATCACCAATCCCACCTGGTGTAAGTGTGGAATGTGCTTGGAAAGGTTGTCACCCTCAAATTTGTAGATCACGACATCCGAGACAAGATAAATTTTCCTAAGATGGCCAGTGAAAAGTACTTTTGCGCTAAGAGAATACTGGGAATAGGAGTGATATTGATGGAAATGTATATGTGGGCAACCAAACTTGAGAAATCGGGGATACTAAACTTACTGGAGGTTCCACACTTTGGACGTAGCTGTGAAATCAATGCTTGTGTTAAGTTATTACTCAACTTCATCTATGGGGGGACATTGTGGCTTGACCCACCGGTGTCGATTTATACCGCATTAATTGCATGTATCACAGGGATACCAAAAGCAGGAGAGGATCCGACCACCTTGTTCAACAAAGAAGGAGAGAAATCCCAAGAAAAATCCATGAAGGAGAAGTTTCAGATCTTTAGGGGAAAGGGGGGGTTGGATGTTGCGAGCATCAATGATGAGTGTGCCTGGTTTGCAATGTATGTGTTGTCTTAAAAATTGTTGTGCAAGTGTCGTAAGGATGAAGTTCCTTCTGTAGTAATCATATCCGCAAACAAATGCTCAGAAGGAGTCCAAACAAACTGGGCCACATTCTTAGTAAATCAATATTTGACAAACTGTATAGAGGCCCAGGAAAAAGGCACAGAGTTTCATTATGCTTGTATTTTGATTTTGATTGCACTAGTAGGATGGCAAGAACTGGGATATCACCAATGTAGGAGAACACCGGGTAGAAGTAATATGACCGCCCGGTATGCCAACTTATGGCATACGCCAAACAAAAGGAGGAAACAAAAAAAGAATGTCACATTTTACGCATGCTTTGACTCAATTAGGTATATAATCGAACATACACCACACATATCAGCTGAGACAATATAAACCTACAAGGATATTGTGCAATTCAAAGCAGGGATGCACCATATGTACATGCAAGAGAAAAAGGACCCTGCGCACCAGTGGTTGAAAACGTCCTATAGGTTGACAACAAAGTATGTCTCCCTGATCTCTAATGATTGGAAATATGGGTGGAAAACTCCAGCAGAACAAATAGGCCACCCGGAAGAGGAAGAAGAACATGACAGAGGTGAGGAAGAACTAGAAGAGGGACAAGGGAATGACCAGAAAAATGGCGCAGGAAACACACATGGACCATCAACAGGAGAAACATAGTCCCTAGTCCCCACAGTAAGAGCGAAATGAAAATATAAGGGGAAGGAGACAACAGGAGGTGTGCGCAAGAAGACCAAATCACACAATGTACCCCTAGTCTATACGCTGACCAATGATGACATGGACCGAATCGGATACCAAGTACAGAACGTTGTAGAAGAAGTCATTGAGGAAGCTGTGAGGAAATAAGAAGAACAACACCAAAAGGTGTTGGAATAGTTGGTAACGTTACAACATCTTTTGGAAGCATCTCGAATAACACCAAAGTGCAGGTCAAGAGGAGGATCGTCCACAAGTTCCTTGGAAGAAGTGAAGGTTTCTAATCCAGTCTTGACTGAGATATCTATTGGACGTAGATAATTACAAATTGAGACGGACGAAATTGAGTTCCCATTGGAAAAAATACAAGAATAGATGAAGACAGTGAGCCACTTGAACCTATTTGTGTTGCAGATTCCCACACACATATTACAAATATTGCATATAGGAATTTTGCATGAGATTAGGATCCATGCATATGAAGCAAATCGGGAAATAACCAAAGTAATGGATGAATGGACTCAGTTGAAGCAACAATATGCCACTACTCTCCAACAAAAGAGTGAATTTGAAGGAAGTGTGGAAGCAGCGATGAAGGAAAAGAAGGAGGTTGAGGAAAGGGCTAGGAAATATCTAAAAGAAAAGGACGAAGACAAGATAATGATGCAGAAGACGCAAGCGGTCATCCAGAAGTTGTACAAGGAAATTCTAGAAGTATCGATAGTAGTAGAAGCTACTATGGAGGAGCAGGTCTTGAAAATTGGTGAAGCCATCAAAGGATTCTACACAAAAATCGAGGATCTACAATTGCACAGTACACTGGGAACACCACCGAAGGAATGAGCAGGCAGAGAGAGAGAGAAGTGATATAAATCGTAGCCAACATCAAGAAAGTGGAGGAAGAATGCACCAAACTATGCAAAGAAAGTGCACAAATCTAGATAGATCTGATAGAAGATATAGAGATGAAGGTCGTGGAAGTGAAGTTAAGAGAAGCGCAGGAAAAGGCCCAGAAAGCTTTAGAAAACATAAACACCCTTCCACTAGTTGAAAGTATGATGGACATTTTGGCACATAGGAAACCATACATAGATATTGAAAAGACGTGGGATCAACAGTGCTTAGGACCGCTGCAAGAAGAAGCATTGAGGGTGATAGGAGAACTGATGACTACATAGGGTAAGGTGAAACAAGCAGTACATGAATCAAAATAAAAGATTAAAAATGACCGCACAAAGGTTTGAAGAGATTGTGGAAACAAAGGAAGCTATACTAAAAGAAATTGTTGTAGAAAAGGAAGCCTCCCAAAAATTTATCCAAGGATGGAGGAGCGCGTAACAGGCCTAAGTGGCTCGGGACAAGCAACAGGTGAGTGTTGGGGGCCTGTTGAACATGCATTATGGAAAAAAATATTCATGAAAAATCCCAAGTATAGAAGATGTTTGCAAAATAAGAGGGAAGAATTGGGAGTGCGTAGTTGAGGCACATTCAAGAGTACAATGTGTAGTGAGAAGAATAAAACAAAGGAATTGTTATTGCGCAATTTGTACTTGTCCAAAAGGGAAAAACTAGAGGGAAAATTGGAGTAACAGGAGGTTGTCCTATCACTGTCACCTTAATAGGACACCTCTTTCTCTTTAGAGGTGAAATCCCAAGGGAGATGTCCCCAATGACCTAGGGTTTGAGAAGGCAAAAGGTTCAAGTATCAAGAAAAGTTATCCCCTCTCACAAATCACACCGATAATAAAGTCCCAAATTTTTAATAAATGAAGCAATGATATGTTTGAGTGTACCTGCCTAGAAAAAAGCAACAAGAAAACATTATTTTTTGCAAGTACAATCGATGTTAGTTCTTCATGAAACCTTGGACTTTGTCAATGAAAGCAATAAGTTGACTTGAGATGAAGCAAACAAAAATCTATAACAACAATGTGTATAATATGATAGCTTCACAATCAATGCCTTAAATAAGCTTCAAAGTGACCCAAAATGATAATCTAACAATAACAATATACTAGCTCTTGTCAGAAGCTAATGAGGCAATGTAAAAATCAACTTTTGTAATTTCTTTTAAGATATTTTACTGTTGTAATAATTGGTTGTAGATTACTTTTGTAACAACAACAAGAATGTTAATAGATTAGTCTAATATAGGGTTAGGAAAGGTTAGTAAATAGCTTGAGCTAAAATATTCAAGGGTTCTTCTCATCAATCAATCAAATATAAGGTCTAGATCAGTGTCTTTAGGGATAATGAAGTCACTTTTTGCAGCGGCAATCTTGAATGAATCAAATGATAATGTGTGAGCTAAGGACAATAGGGATGATGGTTGAGGTATTTGTAACCCAAGGCCTCAATCAACAAATCCTAAAAGGAAAACGACTACTAGGAAGTAGGTAACCCTAGGCCCTAGCGATTTTCCTTCTTCTCTAGCTCAAGATTGAAGTAAATGAAGGCTTGATGAAGCAAATGATGCTAGAGTGCTACAATGGTAGGTCTCTAGCACATGCTTCAAAGGATAGGTTTTCTTAATGAAATCTAGTAGGTGGAAAGCTATTGAGACAAGGACAATAACATGTGCTTGATCTCCTAGGGTTTTAAGCTAGCAATTTCATAATTTTAGAAAAATGCAAAGTAAATGTACTATAACCATTCAAAGTAAAGAAGAATTGTAGAAATTCACTTAAATTCACTAAAAATAATCTAGCATATAGCCTAGTTGAAGACTTTTCACCAAGAAAATGCCAAAAAATACCAAAGTAAGCCTCCTCCAAGAGTTGTGCACCACTTAATTTAAGCCAATAAACCCTAAGGGAGCCGAATTTCAGACTTCACTTGTGTGAGTGAAATAATGATGAAAAAATACAAGCGAAAAATCCCTTATTTATATAATCAAAATGATCTTTAATTAAAAAATTAGGTCAAAAAGGCTGACATGGCCAGTTTACATGAGGAAAACCAATTTTACATAAATTTGTCAAATAAAACCCTAATTTAAGATTTTCAGGGTGACATCATGCCCCTTCTAGGGTGACGTTATCCTCCTTGTTGGAACTTTATCCCTCCAAGTGGAATGTTGGGGCTCAAAACCCCTTTGGAACTGCCACACGTGTCAACCAATGTCGTCCTCAAGCTGGGTGCCTCAACTGGGTGATGTCAAGTGTCTAAATGATGGCATCAAGGGCCTTCAAGGGCCAACAACATGGTGGGAGGGAAATACCCCCCTAGGTCCAGGCCTACCAGGTTGTCTCTGGTGGAACGTCCTCCTCACTCTCTGGTGCAAGCCTCTGATATATGTTTTCCCCTGGTTGGGGTCTCAACATCCATCTGGTGGGATTTTATCCTTATGGAGGTCTGAGCTAATCATCTCCCCATGTGTACATGTCTGTTGGGCATGGTCGTGCAACAACAACAAGTACGCTCTCCATGGGCTCATAAGTCACATGGATCATAGCAATGTCAATCACATATAATAATCAAGTTATCTAAACATGTGCATAAAATCCCCCTTTCTTAGACAAGTGATCAAAGACTTTATGCTATTCTACAAGCTAGGTTTGGAGAGGGTTTTAGGACGTCCTATTGGGCTAATTCTCCTTAGATGTGGGATGTTTCTATGTGAATACCAATCTAGGTCATGTAAGTGAATGAGATGGTATGGGCATGTTTGGGCAATGGGTGCAGTGACGACAGGGAAATGTAGGGCTTACCTGTGGGTGCCTCTGAAGAGAGTGAGTTGCACCTTGTCATGGATCCAAATTTTTCCAAGCCCATTCAATGCCTTTTTACCTTTTTATCTTATTTATTTTCTTTCAAGAGAATATCTAGGGGACACCGCCCTGGCATGGTGACCAGTGGTGAAAGCGTTACCCACAAGCATTTCACAAAGATGAGAAGGTTGGCTCGTGATGAGATCCATTTTCTCTTGGATATGCTACCAATAGTTGCTACCTTGGCGTGGTGACCAGCTGAATAGTAGTGTCATACCGCTACATTCCCATGGACCTAGTAGGTTGGCTTGTGATGAGACCCCCTATCCTCCAACTAGGTCTTGAGTTTATTTATTTTATGGGTCCCTCCTTTTTCTTATTGAGAATCCTTTTATTTCTTTCTCATGGATCCCTGGGTGAAGCATCTGAAGGTTTTGATCTTTTGTATTTTATCTTTTTCCAGCTACTTTTACCCTCTGGTATTTTATCCCCTTCTTCCCACAAGGCAAGGTACAACCCTTTGGTAGCTTGGAAACCCCAATGCCCGAACCAATTCAGGGGATAGATGAGAGGGAAGATGATGAAAAGTGATAAGTATGGTAGGAATGGATGATGACCTTTCATAAACCCACCCAGTGGAAACTCACTCCTAAGGGAACAAATTTGCTAGGGAATTATGTCATCCCCCCAGGTATGGACAAGACAAAAGGCATAAATTCCAAGCACACGTCATGAAGCAAAAGAGAATTAAATGCACATATTCAAATGTTTTGAGAATCAAAGTGACACATACCATGATACCCAAACTCATTACCTCATGGAGAAAGACCCATTGTTGCTTCAGGACCAGGCCGATGGGATGGATGTTGTTGTTGTTGACAGGATGGAGGTGTTGAAGAAGAAGGATGGGCCCTCCAGGGCCAAGCTCAAGTCAATGTCTCTCGGTACTCCATGTCTAGGACCTGTGGACCTCGAGACATAATATCCTTATTTATCCCTAGGTTAGGGGATAACATCTAGCTCCAACTCGGGGACATGTGCTCACTGTAGAGCACATGAGAACCTCAACATATCTGGCATGACATGTGACCTGCTATATCTCAACAAAATCTATTAGTAATCATTTGGGGTGATGATATCACCCCTAGCTTATATATGGTACAATAAAATGAAAGTACGAAATCATGTATACAAATGGAAATACAACTACTCTAGCATGAAATTTCAGATGGTATATACAATGAATGCAAAATGCCTACCTACTTACCTGCACTTACTTATGAAGTCAAGTCTCTTCCCCCTTATGGGGTTTTAGGAGGTGTCCACCAACCGGTAATGGGTGCCTTCTTCCTTCCAATGTGGATAAATAGTAGGCATCATTCACTGACATTTTTCCAACTCTGAAGGGTCCAAGCCAAAATTGTGCACTTCCTTTTACATTAGTAGGCTATCCCTTCTTTGCATCCCACATCTAGACCGTATCTCCCTCTTTGTAATCCTTCGTCTTGAATTTGGTTGTCTCTTGTACAACCCTAGTATATTGTCTTGAGGGAGGAGGGTGGGATTATGTTGTGAAGACTTCTTGCTGGGATGGCCAGATCATTATGTCATCTTATCCTTTCTTTAATAACTTGACAACCCCAACTTCTTTGTCTTTATATTTTTTTAGGAGTTGTTGATACTCCTCCTTCTTCGACCATTGTATTTGATAAAAGTCTTCCTTTGTAGCGAAAGGCATGTCGTCAGGGGAAAATACAAGAGGACTCTCTTTGATCGGTTCATGTGTTTCGTTAGTTCCAATGTCATCACCAATTTCTTGCACATGGGATTTGGTCATTGGCACATTCGGGAGGTAGACTATTGTTCTGTCATTCATAGGCACATTAATATAGGTGAGATCCATCTCTAAAGTTCCTCCCAACATTGCAACAAACTTCTTGGATAATAGAATTCCCCACACATCTGGTACATCAACCACCATGATATCCATGTGGATTACTCTCTTGGGGTATCTTCCAAGGCATACTTCAACATTCTCTACTATCCCATGAGTGGGTATGACTCTGGACTCAAAGCCACATACATTCATGTAAGGTCATGTGACCTTTAGGCCCAATTTTTTCATGACCTTTAAAGACATCATGTTAGCACCTGCCCCTTAATCAAGCATACAGTTGTTAAGGCATTTGTTCTTGATCAATAAAATCATGAAGAAAGGTGGATGTCCATCATATTGAACCCTAAAGTGATTGGATTGTAACATAATAGGAGGGTCCATTGGTCCATATGAACTTTTGAAAAAAAAATCAAACCTTTCCTTTACATATGGGACCTTGATGACTTCTCTCAAGGGAATGGTTACGTGCAATTTTGCTAATGCACCCTCAAAGTCAAAGTTCAAATCCACTTCGTCAGTCTTGGGAGGATTCTTAGGAAGAAGTATGTTCATGGGTGGAGGTATCTTTTGTGAGATCACAGGACCAGATGAGAGAGGTTGGTTCATTATTTTTTGTCTAGTATATACTTGGAATTCTTGTTTCTTAAAATTTTCTCTTGATTCTTGGTCAAGGTTATTTATCATCTCCATCCTAGCCTTCCTGGTTGCTTTCTTTATGCCTTATTGATGTTCTTCAAGTGTAACATTAAGGCAATATTGAGGATTTTCAATGGTATGGTTAACTATGTTCACTTGGTCATGGTTACCATTGTTGAAAGGACACTCATGCTCCCAATGTGACTCATTGCATTGTAAGAACCAAGGGTTTTCATCTACTATATTTGCAGGGGATAAAGTATTGGGAACCTCTTGATCATTCTTTGGTCTAAAAAATTGGTTCCCTTTCTAGAATTTCCCTTTGTAAGGAACCCTAGGGGATTATTTTTGAGTTCTTTCTAGGTTGACAATCTTATTCATCATTAGTTCTTGGGTTTTTACCATGCCATCTACAGTCAAATGTAAATTTTCCAAGATAACGCTAATGTCTGAGGTAGGTTCAACATTGTGAACTATCTTAGGTTTAGTAACCATTCTAACTCTTGGGGTTGAGAAAGGCTCGACTCTAGATGATGAAAGATTGTCTTCAATCCTTGTAGATACCTCTTGGGATTCTTGGATTTTCTTAGGAACTTTATCTCTGAGGAGATATCCGATTTGTCCTGTAAATTCTTTGATATAAAGGAAGAGAAGGAAACTATAAAAAGGATGATGGCTTACTGGGATCTTTTTCATCAAATTTTCAAATTTGTCATGGAATTCTCTAATGGTTTCATTCTCTTGTTTCATGAGGTTATTCATCCTTATCAACATCATGTTGGGGTCTTCCTTGACACTCCATCATTTGAGGAATACTTCCTCTAACCTATCCATGGTTTTAATACTAGCATCAGGGAGCCCATTGTACCAACATCTAGTGCCATCATGAAGGGCAACAGAGAATAATTTCATAGCTATATCCTCCGCATCATCACTAATGGGATGAAGCTGGAAGAAGGCCCATAAACTACTCATATGATCCTCAACACTGACTACATCATTTCCAATGAATTTAGGCAACCACTTCTCATACTTAGGGGGAATTTTCCTAGGGTATCTTGGTATACCTGTCATGTCTAGTAGTTTAAAGAGCTTGGATGACCATTGATTTTGGTTATTGGCTTGTTTTGGATTAACAGTCTGAGTTCATGCACTAGACATTGTGTTCAAGGGAAGATTTCCTCCAAATAATGATTTTACTACAAGAGACTTTCAGGGAGGTTGTATTCTAAAGGACTGGGGAGGGTTGGTATACTTCCCTCAAGTTTGTGGAGTCGCCAGATCATTTTCTTGAAACTATAAAAGGGATGATGGTATCACCCTCAGTGGAGTCGCCATGTAATATTTTCAAAGTAAAGTCTTTTGAGGAAAGGCTTACCGAAAAGTGTCGTCTTTTGAGGAGAATTGACTCAATGTTTCCTGACAACGACGCCCAAATGTTATCGCGCAATTTGTACTTGTCCAAAAGGGAAAAACTAAAGGAGGGAAAATTGGCATAACAAGAGGTTGTCCTATCACTTTCACCTTAATAAGACACCTCTTTCTCTTTAGGGGTGAAATCCCAAGGGAGATGTCCCCAGTGACCTGGGGTTTGAGAAGGAAAAAGGTTCAAGTATCAAGAAAAGTTATCCCCTCTCACAAGTCACACCGATCAGAAAGTCCCAAAGTTTTAACAAATGAACCAATGATATGCTTGAGTGTACCTGCCCAGAACAAAGCAACAGAAAAACATTATTTTTTTCAAGTACAATCGATGTTAGTTCTTCATGAAACCTTGGAATTTGTCAATGAAAGCAATAAGTTGACTTGAGATGAAGCAAACATAAATCTATAGCAGCAATGTATATAAGATGATAGCTTCACAATCAATGCCTTAAATAAGCTTCAAAATGACCCAAAATGATAATCTAACAATAGAAATATACTAGCACTTGTCAGAAGCTAATGAGGCAATGTAAAAATCAACTTTTGTAATTGTTTTTAAGAGCTTTTACTGTTGTAATAATTGGTTGTATCTTACCTTTGTAACAACAGCAAGAATGTTAGTATATTAGTCTAATATAGGGTTAGGAAAGGTTAGTAAATAGCTTGAGCTAAAATATTCAAGGGTTCTTCTCATCAGTCAATCAAATATAAGGTCTAGATCAGTGTCTTTAGGGCTAATGGAATCACTTTTGCAGCGACAATCTTGAATGAATAAAATGATAATGTGTGAGCTAAGGACAAGAGGGATGATGGTTTAGGTATTGGTAACCCAAGGCCTCAATCAAAAAACCCTATAAGGAAAATGGCTACTAGGAAGTAGGTAACCCTAGGCCCTAGCGATTTTCCTTCTTCTTTAGCTCAAGCTTGAAGTAAATGAAGGCTTGTTGAAGCAAATTATGCTAGAGTGCTACAATGGTAGGGCTCTAGCACATGCTTCAAAGGATAGGTTTTCTTAGCAAAATCTAGTAGGTGAAAATCTATTGGGACAAGGACAATAACACGTGCTTGATCTCGTAGGGTTTTAAGCTAGCAATTTCATAATATTAGCAAAATGAAAAGTAAATGTATTATAACCATTCAAAGTAAAGAAGAATTTCAGAAATTCAGTTACATTCACCAAGAATAATCTAGCATATAGCCTAGTTGAATACTTTCCACCAAGAAAAATCCAAAAAATGCCAAAGTAAGCCTCCTCCAAGAGTTGTGCACCACTTAATTTTAGCCAATAAACCCTAAGGGAGCTGAATTTCAGACCTCACTTGTGTGAGTGAAAGAATAATGAAAAACTACAAGGGAAAAATCCCCTATTTATACAATCAAAATGTCCTCTAATTACAAAATTAGGTCAAAAAGGACGACATGGCCAATTTACATGAGAAAATCCAATTTTACATAAATTTGTCAGATAAAACCCTAATTTTAGCTTTTCAGGGTGATGTCATGCCCCTCCTAGGGTGACATTAGCCTCCTTGTTGGAACGTTATCCCTCCAAGTGAAATGTTTGGGCTCAAAACCCCTATGGAACTACCACACGTGTCAACCAATGTCATCCTCAAGATGGGTGCCTCAACTAGGTGACGTCAAGGCTTTGAATGTTAACGTCAAGGGCCTTCAAGGGCCAACATCATGGTGGGAGGGAAACACCCCCCTGGGTCCAAGCTTGTCAGGATGTATCTGCTGGAATGCCCTCCTCACTCTATGGTGCAAGCCTCTGGTATATGTTTTCCCCTGGCTGGGGTCTCAGCATCCATCTGGTTGGATTTTATCCCTATGGAGGTCTGAGCTAATCATCTCCCTATGTGTACCTGTCCGTCGGACATGGTCCTACAACAACAAAAAGTATGCCCTCCATGGGATCATAAGTCACAGGGATCATAGAAATGTCAATCACATCTAATAATAAAGTTATCCAAACATGTGCATAAAACCCCCCTTTACCAGACAAGTGCTCAAAGACGTTATTTTATTCTACAAGCCAGGTTTGGAGAGGGTTTTAGGACATCCTATTGGGATAATTCTCTTTAGATGTGGGATGGTTCCAGATGAAGACCAATCTAGTTCATGTAAGTGCATGAGATCGTATGGAGATGTTTGGACAATGGGTGTAGTGATGAGAGGGAAATGTAGGGCTTACCTATGGGTGCCTCTAAAGAGAGTGATATGCACTTTGTCATGTATGCAAATGTTTCCAATCCCATTCAATGCCTTTTTACTTTTTTATCTTATTTCTTTTTCTTTCAAGAGAATAGTTGGGGGACATTTCCCTGGCGTGGTGACCAGTGGTGAAAGCGTTACCCACAAGCATTTCACAGAGATGATAAGGTTGTATTATGATGAGATCCCATTTCTCTTGGCTATGCTACCAAGAGCCACTACCCTGGTGTGGTGACCAGATGAATGAAGAGCCACTACTTTTGGCTATCCTCCAACTAGGTCTTGAGTTTATTTATTGTATGGTTCCCTCCTTTTTCTTACTGAGAAGCCATTTATTTCTTTCTCGAGGATCCCTGGGTGAAGCATCTGAAGGTTTTGATAATAAAAAAATTTATCTTTTGCCAACTACTTTTACCCTATGGGAATTTAGCCCCTTCTTCCCACAAGGCAAGGTACAACCCTTTGTTAGCTTTGAAAACCCAATGCGTGAACCAATGCAGGGGATAGATGAGAGGGAAGATGATGAAAAGTGATAAGTATGGTGGGAATGGAAGATGACCATTCATAAACCCACCCAGTGGCAACTCACTCCTAAGGGAACCAACTTGCTAGGGCATTCTGTCATCCCCCTAGGTATGGACAAGTCAAAAGGAATAAAGTCCAAGTATACCTCATGAAGCAAAAGAGAATTAAATGCACATATTCAAATGTTTTGAGAATCAGAGTGACACATACCATGATACCTAGACTCATTACCTCATGGAGCAAGATCCATTGTTGCTTCAAGACTAGGCCGATGGGATGAATGTTGTTGTTGCTGACAGGATGGAGGTGTTGAAGAAGAAGGATGGGCCCTCTAGGGTCAGGCTCAAGTCAATATGGCTCTCGGTACTCCATGTCTAGGACCTATGGGCCTCGAGACATAATCTCCTTAGTTATCCCTAGGCTAGCAGATAATATGAATAAAGAAGAAGAATAAAGAAGGGAATAAATCAAGAGAAGGAAGTGGGTAAAAAGGAAGGATGACAACCCGATGTGCTAAAGATAGAAGGACGTGCAAAAGAAGGAAGAACAATAGTCAGAGTGCAAAAGCAACATCTAGATGGAAAAGTAGGAAAAACAACCCAAATAACAAGTCTACTTGAGTTATCATGTAATGTAATAGGGTTTTGGAATGAACAAAGTAGGGTTTTAAGCCCTAGAATTTATGTACAAATATAAGAGGGTTGGGAGAATAGTGGTTCCTCGTTGTTAGATTCTGCTCTCTTTTAGTTTTTTCGTTCTGGTCAAGAAAGGGAGTGATAGAATGAGTTGCAGAAGTCACTATTGAGTCTATGTATGAGTGTTGAGGAGATGTTGTAGAGAGAGAGAGAGAGAGAGAGAGAGAGAGAGGCTTGCACTTTAGAATGACTAGGCTAGGAGAAGGAAAAGATAACAGGATGTATCTTTGTAAGCATAGTGTGCAAGCCTGAGATAATTGCATAAATAATAATAAAGAAGACAGTCGTTATGGATGCAGCCAAAAGTTGGGTGAACCACTGTTGGCCCTTGACCAAGTTTTGAGGGAACATTGGTCATGTTTGACCACTTTTGGGACTTCAACAGGCTGGTCAAAGATGGAGCGCCCAGGCGGAGCTAAGATCGTAGGATATCACTTATTTTGCGGGCTTGTGGACCCAGCAAAGGGTTTACTAGGGTTTATGTAACGGGTTATGGGATGTCGACCCATGGGCTTACCCATGTTTAGGCCTTTTTGTAAATGTATAAATAAGTAGCTAAGCGATGTAAGAATCCTAGCTGGTGGGCTATGTGCACCATATGTTTTAAGTGTTAATGTTGGCTTACTGCAAGAGGTTGTAAGTTGCTTTCTGCAAACAAACTGTGTAAAGTAAGGCTCTTTGCTACTAAGGATTTGGCTCTATGCCTTGACCTGATTTTGGGAAGGAGGATCTGGCGCACTACATGCAAATCTCCTGTCCTCTGCGAAGTTTGGATCTGTGGATTTGTGCACAGGAGCAGACGAATGTAATAATATTGAAGACTAATAAAGAAGAAGAATTCATTGGTGAACGTAGCCCCACACTGGGGTGAACCACGTATATCCTATGTCTTGATGTGCTTTGTGCGATGTGGATTATGTTGTTTATCTGCTTAGTGTTGTTGTTATAATGTATGATGAATGCATCTGATGTTGTTACTTAGTGCTTAATGGTATTAAAGATGAATAAATCCTAGATCTGAGCTAATTCTATGTGCTAAGTGATTGTAAGTGCTTGATCTTGATTATTATTGCGTTGATCTGTAATAAGGGTTAATCTGCGATGTGAATGAGACTCATGAACTAATGTATATTGTTATCTAAGTACTTTGATGAGTGTTGTAATCACAGATCTGTGTCCCAGCTTGGTTGTAGACACTTGAGTCCTGCAAGCCCCCCTACCTATACCTTGGGTGAGACTTCATCTGCTTCGTAGGTGTTGCTGAAAGGGCCGATATTTAGGGTTCTGTTGGTGCATTGTTGAAGCATTGAACCCCGGGCTTTCCCCTGTGTGCCAACAAATGGTTTTGTTCCCGGGATATGAAATTGTGATTGTTGGGAACTGAAGAAAAGAGAAATCTTTGTGCGTAGATATGTTGTTGTAGTGCACAGTATTCTAATTAACTTGCAAAGCTCTATGCTAATAAAGAAACTAGATCTGAAGAAAAGAGGCAAGATCTTAAAGCTTTGTGCTCTGGTAAGGGTAAGATAAGTGGAAATTTTTTCTTCGAAAGCATGAATCTAGGTGTGTTTGATAGATTTTTTCCTAGTCTGAATGGTAGGGCATAGTTAGAAGAAAGAGTTAATCTGAATAAATTTGATAGAAATAGAGAAAGATATGTTATTTGTATGCATAGAAAGAATTTTTGGACTAATAAGTGGATGCAGGAACCTAGAAAGAATTTTTGCAGATTGCAGGTCCAACACTGTGAAACCAGTGCATAGTATAGGAAAGGCTGGGGCTTGTTTAAAAGAAAGAGAGGATTGATAGTGTGTTATAATTGTAGAAGATTGGGACATCTTGCTAAGGATTGCCCTGGTATAGGTCCTATTTGTCTTTATTGTAAAGTTATTGGTCATGAGGTTGAGGATTTCCCAAGGATGATTGCTAAAGTTGAACAGATAAACATGAGACAAGAAAACTATAAATAAGGTCAAGAGACTAAGGATATGTTAGAGAATTAGAAAGAGAACGAATCAGAGAAAGCTCAGACTCTGTTAGTACAGTTAAAAGAAGCAATGGATGACCACAAGGATGTCAGTTTGTCAGAGATCTTGAAAGAAAAACAGCGCATAGTTACAAGAATAGAAGACTTCGACATAGATTGGATGAAGAAACACACGTGAATATTATGCCAGAAAACACTTGGGAAATTTTGGGAAAGCCTGCTATGGTACTTTCATTTGGAAGGATAGGCTTGTTTAAAGAAAAGATGATAACCCTATGTGGAAGAGTTACTAATATACCTATGATTTCTCATGAAACATCGACATAAGAGGAATTTGAAGTTATTAGGTTTTTTGAGAACAATGCCCATTTTCCACTTTTATTAGGAAAGACTTGGATTGAGAAGGATCATATCAGAAGGAAAGCAAAGGAGGAAGCTACAGAACAGAAAAAGCAAGGACTAAGGGACTTCATAACCATAACAATAGAGCGACTAATAGAAGAACAAGGGGATAAGTCGAAGCAACAGAGGGCCAGAGAATTAGTTTTCAAAGTTGAAAGAACACAGGAAGGCTTGAAGAACATGTCCATGCAAGAAAGAAATATAGCCACCCTGGAACTAGTAAGAGAAGGGACATTAACCTCAGAATCTGTAAGAGCACATCAACAGTGCGAAGTTCTTTCACCGGGAGAGAATAAGAATACAAATGGGAAGAGGATTCCAGAAATTGTTAGAGAAGCTCAGATCAAAGTAAAGAAGGCCAGAAAGCTCAATAAGAAGAAAGCTAAGTTGTAGGAAGCTACAAAAAATAGAAGAAAGACTTCGTAGGAGGCAGATCTACAGAACTTGAACCTCGTAAGAATAACACAACCCCACAGAATGGGACTTCGCCACGGCAAAGCTATATGATCGTTGGAGGTGCCCCGACCATTGGAGGCGCCCTGACCATTAGAATGACGCCCTGTAATGGCTAGAAAACACAGTTATGAGAAAACAGACCATTGAGACCGCGCTATAACAGACAGATTCACATTGATGGATGCATTCCTGCCCGTTGGAGGAGTCTGTTACAACGCTTGTTTATTTAACCTGTCGAATACTGTGTTGGGACCACTTTTTGCAACCCGTGATATCCAAGCTAACAGAGAATCCATTGTATCGTGTTGTGCTTTCTAGACCTCACCATCAGTTTGATTACCTCGCTTTTACATTCGCCTACCCGATCTATTTGGTTACAAGTGTGAATGTTGGGTGAACCTAGCGTGTTAGAGAAGTCTGTGGAAGATATTATTATGGAGCTCATGTGTGAGAGAGTTATGTCTGTAGGAATACATGTGTCGTCGACTGGGGGACTACAAGAATCCCCCTTGTCTGGACGTCGTTCTAGCCATGCTACTGAGAAGCAAAGCAAGCACCGCGACGATCTAGCTAACCCAAAGTAGATCCCGTCGGTCTTGCTAGAGTACATACTGCCTTTGGATGGCGCAGTTAACCGCGACAGTATCCCACACAACTTTGATTATATGTTGATCACTACGTACATCCCGAAGGGGATACGCGTAGTTGGACCCCAGTTAGGACAGATCCCATCCTTGAAGAAAAATGACTTTAACCTCGGCAATAGAAAGAACTATGCCATTCTCGTGCCCCATAGGTATTTGATGAGCATGACTAGGAAGAAGCTGCACATAGTCTCCCAGCCTTGGATTAAGGAGCTGGCACAATCCACGATCCTAAATGTAATGAAGATTCCTCAGTTCGGTTGGCCTCAGGAGGTTAACGCTTCCATTAAACTCCTCTTGCTGTGCTACCATGGAGGGTATCTGTGGCTCGAAAGGCATGTTACTTTGGATCTGATGCTAATCCACTTGATTATAGGGTTGAGCATGCAGGGATCGAACCCTCAATAGTTCTACCTAGGGAAGACTTCAGATCGTTCCCTGACACAAGGCATAAAGGAGGATTATGGTGATGTAGAAAAGAGAAAGTGAGGCTACAAGGTAGCCTCCATATAGGATGGTGCAATGCGCCTAGCTTGTTAGCTTATAGTTGGCAAGCTTGTCAGAAAGAACCATCCGACACAGGTTACTGGATTCATAATAGACCTCGCAAGAAAGTGCGTGGAGGGGATGCAAATGAACTGGGTGAGTTACTTTATCAATGAGATCGAGAAACACTGTTGTGAAGCATAATATCAAGGGTGTGAATTCCATTTCAGTTGGTTACTAGTATTGATCACATTTGTCGCTTGGGAGATGCCGGAAGGAGCGACATTTCCAGAAGTTGAGCCATTGGAGCCGTTGGTTGCGAGGTTCTCCACCTTGTCGTATACAAACGACATGTCGAAGCAGTGGCAGTCGAATGTTGTGTTCCATGCCTACTACTAGCAGCTAAAGAGTGCTATTGAGGCATTCCCATGTATGACACTGAACACATTGCATCAGTACAGACCGCTAGCGAAGTTCTGTGCAGATCAACACTTTAATTATATCACTGCACGTAATTGTGAAAGCAAGGAAGAGTTGCAGTCCTATTATAAACTAACCAACAAGGATATGGAGGAGATCACCAAAGAATGGCCGACAGAGTTCCTTGTACCGGTTGACGATGCATAACTCTTCGACCCTGACATCATTGGAAGCCCCTTGGTCACCCCAGTCAAGCATGTTGGGCAAAGAAGCGCAAAGAAAAATAAGAAAAAGGAGGAAGTGCAGAACATAGAGACTAATGAGGAGGACACCGCCTCAGAGGAAAGTGGGCCTGACTCGCCCACAGGAGGAGGAGATGAAGTAAATCAAGAAGGAGGAGGGGAAGAAGGAGAAAATCAAGGAAAAGGTGAAGTTACACCGCCAAAGGATCCCCTTACTGAGGCCGAAACATCGAAGAAAAGAAAGGTTTCTCCACAGAAACCCTCGGCAAGAAAGAAGACGTGTGCCAGTAAGCCCAAGATGAAGTCCGTGCTCATAGAGGACAATGTCGATCTAATCATCGTAGTCGTGGAGGATGCTTCAGAAGATATCTTGTAGCATTATGGAGAAAATTAGGAGACGTTGTAGAAAATAATAGAGTAGGAACTGAAGGAGATATAGCAAACCATCCATTCAAGTCGCACGATACCTACTATGCCTTCTTCGTTAAAAATTGAAAAATTGGGGGATCAACCCGCCCAATTACGAAGATTAGCAGATGCAACAGAGGCGCGACTTTAGCGAGTCCAAGAAGAAAAGTAGCGAGCTACAGAAGCCTTGAAGCAAGAAAAGGAGGAGGTCTTAAAGCAACTTCGAGTTGCATAGAAGGAGAAAGATGAAATTCGAGCGATGTTCGAGGAGGACAATGCAAAGATACAGAAAGAAAAAGACCAATTGCTCGCAGAGAATACTACGGTCAAGGAAGTCGTGACTAAAGCACTTCGCTCTATGCTGGGCTCAACACAAGAGGAACACAAAGTAGTTGAGGTCCAAGTGATGAAGCTCATTGAGGCCATTCAGTAGCTTGAAGCATGAATAATGGAGTTAGAGCTTCAAGCGGTACCTAGCACTCTGCAGGAAGTGCACGACCAAAGGGAGGAAGCCACCGAGAGTGCAGTTGGAAGGATCAATATCCTTGCATTAGAATGTAAGCAATTGAGTGATCGAAACGCGTAGACCTATGAAGGCCTCGCAAAAGATCTGGAGCCAAGGAAACTAGAAGCACAGCTCCAGGAGGTGCAGCAACAGGAATCCATAGTGGAAGCGTAGATGAAGCTACTCACTGCACTCGAGCGAATGAAGAGATCACAGGAGCAGCGCACAGTCCAACAACATATTACTGCCATCCAGAGAAGAGTCATGGAAATTACACAGAGACTACAGCCGGTGCAGGACGAAGCCTGCACGCTTTTTGAAGAGATTGAAGGACAAGGCTCACAGCTAGACCAAATGGTTACGATAGTGGAACAACACCTGGAAGGGACTATCACAGAGCAACTGACTCAGGAGTTCATTGAGTAGGAGGCTCTGGCGAAGCAACAAGTCGAGGCAGCTTGAGCTAAGCTCAAGGCCTTTGAAGGAGAGTTGCCAATATCTGAGTGACTCGGGACGAGTCACAGGTGAGTGTTGGGGGCTTGTTGGCCCTTGACCAAGTTTTGAGGGAACATTGGTCATGTTTGACCACTTTTGGGACTTTGACAGGCTGGTCAAAGATGGAGCACCTAGGCGAAGCTAATATCGCGGGATTTCACTCATTTTACGAGCTTGTGGACCCAACAAATGGTTTACTAGGGTTTATGTAATGGGTTATGGGATGTCATCCCATGGGTTTACCCATGTTTAGGCCTTTTTGTAAATGTATAAATAAGTAACTAAGCGATGTAAGAAGCCTAGCTAGTGGGCTATGTGCACCATATGTTGTAAGTGTTAATATTGGCTTAGTGCAAGAGGTTGTAAATTGCTTTGTGCAAACAGACTGTGTAAAGTAAGGCTCTGTGCTACTAAGGAGTTGTCTTTGTGCCTTGACCTGATTTTGGGAAGGAGGATCTGGTGCACTGCACGCAGATCTCCTGTCCTCTGTGGAGTTTGGCTTTGTGGCTTTATGCATAGGAGCAGAAAAATGTAAGAGATTGAATACTAATAAAGAAGAAGAAGTCATTGGTGGACGTAGCCCCACATTGGGGTGAACCACGTATATCCTGTGTCTTGATGTGCTTTGTGCGATGTGGATTATGTTGTTTATCTTCTTAGTGTTGTTGTTATAATGTATGATGAATGCATCTGATGTTATTGCTTAGTGTTTAATGGTATTAAAGATGAATAAATGCTAGATCTGAGCTAATGTTATGTGCTAAGTGATTGTAAGTGCTTGATCTTGATTGTTACTACATTGATTTGTAATAAGGGTTAATCTGCGATGTGAATGAGACTCGTGAACTAATGTATATTGTTATCTAAGTACTATGTTGAGTGTTGTAATCACAGACCTGTGTCCCAGCTTGGTTGTAGACACTTGAGTCCTGCAACCCCCCCTACCTCTACCTCGGGTGAGACTTCATATGCTTCACAGGTGTTGCTGCAAGGGCCGGTAGTTAGGGTTTTGTTGGTGCGTTGAACCCTAGGTCTACCCCTGTGTGCCAACAACCACGTTAACTACTATGTGTATTTGTCTTTTATGTGATTGAACATGGATGCTTTCTTGATGCATGTTGGACTAGAATTATTCTCTATATGATCATTGTGCAATGTTCATGAATGCTATAATATGTGGTTTCTGTGGTAATCTGAAGTATCAGGATAATGCATAACTGAATTCACTAGGTAATCTAAGAAGAGAAAATACAGAATAATGTGCGCAGAACAGATAAGTAAGAATGACAAAGACAAAGATGGTCACCTCCCATTCCCTCACTACTGCAGAAACTTGATTCATGCAACCCCAATAGATACCTCGGGTGAAACTTCACTTGCATGCAAGTGACGCCGAAAGAGCCGGTGTTTGAAGGGTTTTGTTGGTCAAGATAATTCGAACCTAGGGTCTTACAACCGCGCACAACACCAACAACGAATTACACATCTAGACACTTAGACCTGTACAGAAGTACCTTTCTGATGCTACAAACATCAACAAATGGGAATATATTAAGGTAGCTTGGGTGATTCTGTATTCAAAAAAAAATTGAAAACTTTTTAGGGTAACATATTATGTTATAATTCAAAAAGAATTCAAAGGTAAAAACTGAGAAACAATAAAAGGAACAAGAAATTTAACCAAAATGTAAAACCCATATTCTTCTAATTCAAATTTAAATAGATTTCAAATGCATTATCTCAAATGATTATATATTTTAAATGGACAACCATGCATTTGATTTCAACATGGGATGTGTAAAAAATGTTGCACAAGTGCAAGATCTAGAATCTAATAGAAAAGTAATACAATAGCAATTTCGAAGAAGATAAAATAAGAGAATAATAGAGCAATTGAATTCTCATTAACCTCTAAAACAATAATAATCATTCAAGGATGAACGAATAATCCATTACAGGACAATGCAATTGAATGAAATATATAACAATTAGTCATGCAACTCTGAAACTTCTGTAATATCCATATCTCAGTTCGCTTATAAACCTCCATATCAACACTGGGATCTCGTCTGTGTGTAACGCCTGCACTTGAGAGCAGTGCTGATATCGAAATCACAACCAGAGCAACGAACTATTCCATTGGCTCAGCGAAGCTCGTCAGAGTCCAAGGTTCAAAGCACCGCCATTTATAACTGTTTCAAGTAGTTTATAACTATGAGGGAAGAATTGAGAGCATATGTTGAAAGGAGAAACGTATTCCAGGAGGTCGCAGCAATCCAGATCTGATTTTGCGCCACAGTTTGGCAGATTTTTCTGCACCAATCCAAATCTAATTTGGATGCACATAGAATGTAAAGTGTACAGAAACCCCACAATTGATGGCCCACAAAAATTGCACGATTCAAGTAATCGACTCAGATTCCAAGGTATATTTTTTTATATGTGCCAAATTTGTACAAAACAAAATTTTAATTGGCATATTTTTTTAAGTGGGGGACAAATTCCAGTTTATTTATTAAGAAGGATCTATTTTAAACCATATTGTAAAGAGGGCATTTTTCTTAAATCAAAGTTTTTTGTTTTTTACTTTGAAGGGGCATTAGCAAATTATTATTTTTATTTCTTCCATTACTACTAAAGTGAGGTTTCAAGTCAAGTCAAATTTAGCAAATCATTGAATTTATTGTAATTGAAGTATTTTATTACTTCAAAGGAAGACAAGCTTGAATTGTTATCAAGTTTTTTTTTAAGCTTTAAATAAAGCATCAGTGTAATTATTATTTATTTTGTTGTTTACAAAGAAATAAAGGGTGCAGAGATAGAAACAACATTGTATTGTAACAGAGTTTTAAGAGTTGATTAGAGTCAAGTACAAAGTTTAATCACTTTTTTTCCCCAACGACAAGGCCAAGCTTTGATAGTTCACCTTCTTTTTGCGATGCAACGTGTGGTGTGTTATTTTCTCTTCATTTCCATCTGGTGCTTCATTCATTTTTGTTTTCCGTTGCATAAGTTTATCTTCAAACAAACATTCACAATGTCCAAAATGATTAATTTATTTTCCGAGTTTGATAAACTCGAGGGCTCAAAGAATTTTAAGGCATGGAAACGTCATATGGAAAGTATATCGATTTATGATGAGCTATGGAAAGACATTTGTAATGAAGATGTAAAACTAACTAAACCCACTGACGCAACATCACTAGCTAAATGGGAGCTAAAAGATGAAAAAACATTAACATTGTCATTTGTAAATGAAGAAATGCATGTTCACATTGAAAATGCATCTGATGCATGGACTGCTTGGAAAACATTTAAGGATTTGTTTGACACTCAACCCGAAACAAAAAGGGTTGACCTTCGATTGACATTGCTTCAATTAAACATTAACCGAAGGTGGAGATGTACTTGAGTACATTTCCCGACTCAAGAACATCAAGCAAGATATATCTAAGGTTGATTTATTGTAGTCGACGATAGTTTGATGACAACAATATTGATTGTGGGGTTTCCATCATCCTATAAACACTTCTTGGAAACATTGCATTTGACTGGAAAATTGGATAAGATCACTTTTGATCAGTTGAGTGAATTGTTAGCTCAACATGATAAAACTTTTGGAAAGAAGAAACAAGTCGGTGAAGACGTCTTCCTTACAGAAGCCAGTAATAGTAAGCATTCAACTCAAAATTCAAGAGGAAGAAGAGATCAATTCAACAACAGAGGACGTGGTAATCAAGAACAATCAACTTATAGAGGACAAGGTCAAGGAAGAATTCAAGGTAGAGGAAGAGGCAATGATCAAGGAAGAGGAAATGCAAATTTTCAACGAGGATCAAACAACTTCAGGAGAAGTTAATCAGAAAAACCTCAAAATTGCAATAATCAATATGGCAAAGGTAGAGACTTCAATCAGATTGTATGCAAATGATGCAACAAAATTGGTCATTATGCAGAGGATTGTCGCACTCCAATAGAAAAAATACCAAAGTTTAAGCAACAATCCACTTCGGCACAATATGCTAATGATCAAGAGGATGATGCTTCTGAATATGTATTTACTACACTTCAGAATTCATAATCAACATCCTTAGAAGTTTCTCATTATTCTCTTAAAAGTGACTATGAAGATGCTTGTATCTTTGATATTGGAGCTACTCAACATATGACTTTCCAACGTGATTTATTTTGGACATTTCATTAACATCAACTTAATTTGATATTTTTGGATGATGATATGACACACACACCTTATGGAAAAGGTTTAGTAAAAGTTTCTCTTCTTTGGATTGGAGATAAAATGATATCAAATGTTTGGTATGTACCAACATTCAAGAAGAATTTGTTGTCCTTGGTGATGATTCAACAAGTAGGACATCAAATTATCATGGAAGATGGGTGGGCGAAAATTAACTCCACCAAACAGAATTTGAAGAATCTAACGATGGGATATGAAGATGGAAATCTTCTTAGGACAAAAGGAAAACGCATTCCTCGGAAGCAAGATTTTGTAGGAGTTGTGGATTCAACGACTTCACCAATAAGGTTATGGCATGTCCGATACAGACATTTGAATTTTGAAAGTCTCTCTCAACTTAAAAAATAGTCAATGGTAAGAGGACTTCTCACTTTTAGAAAGGAAAATGAAAGGTGTGAAGCTTTCATTTATGGAAAACAAAATAGAGAGGCATTTCCAACAGGTTCATGGCATGAAAATAGATGTTTGCAAATTGTTCACAGTGATCTTTGTGGACCCCTAGAGACCTCTCTAGGTGTTGTAAATATTTTCTACTCTTCATTGATGATTATAGTAGAATGAATTGGGTTTATTTTTTAAAGTCAAAGTCAAAAACCTTTGAAAGGTTCAAGGTTTTTCGACATCTGGTTGAAAATGAAGCTAAGGAAAAGATTAGTACATTACAGACTAATAATGGAGGGGAATTCACTTCCAATGAATTCTAAACTTTCTGTAGTGCAAAGGGAATTAGAATGAAATTGACAAATGTGTATATGCCTCAGCATAATGGAGTAACATAAAGGATGAATCGCACTTTGTTAGGAATGGTTATATCCATGTTAACCTTCAAAAATTTAAGTCCCTCATACTGGGCTAAAGTAGTTCATATTGTTGTTTACTTAAGGCATTGATCTCCCATTGCTTCTTTGGATGGGATCACACCATATGAAGCATGGTACGGATTCAAGCCTCGAATCAAACATCTTCAAGTTTTTGGTTCAATATGTTATGCATTAGTTCCTAAAGGAAAGTGAACTAAGTTAGATTCATGAAGTGTGAAATATATCTTTTTTGGATATTTCGATGAGAAAAAGAGATATCGCATTTTATTTGACAGAAAATGCATTGTTAGTCAAGATGCTATATTTGATGAAATAGAAAGCAAGAGTGTTGCAAAAATAGAAATCCTTCTCGAAATATTGGATGAACAAGTTGATAAAGAGACAATTAGTATGCACAATCAACCCAGTCATCAACGTTGGTTTGAAATTGATTTAACTTCTTTAGAACATGAATTTTTTTATCAAGTTTATCTTCTTCTTCATCAAAAAATTCATCACAAATTTCATCTGAATCTTCATCCAGTAGTTCATCAGATGATGACACTCCACCTCTGAATACTTCAGAGGAAAGAAGAGATTTTTCTTTTATTAATCTTATCTATAACAATAGTGAAAATTCATATCCCCAAATGAGTCAACATCAACTCCCTAAGTGGGTTGTTCAACTTTTCAAAGATGTAAGACCTGATGAATAAAATAAAATAGGTACAAGAAGCTCAAACATAAACGAAGAAACTTTTTCTTTGGCATCACATGATTTTATTGAGCCTTCAACTTTCAAAGAGGTTGTAAAACATGCAGAATGGAAACAAGCAATGCTTGATGAGTATAAAGCATTGATATAGAATGGAACTTGGAAAATTGTTGATTTTCCTCCATATATTAAACTCATTGGATGCAAATGGATTTACCAAATTAATTATAAGCCAGACAGAATGATAGATAATTATAAGGAAAGACTTGTAGCCAAGGGTTTGCACAACGAGAAGGGGTTGATTATGAAGAAACTTGTGTGCCAACAACAAAGTGGAACACAATTTGAATGGTACTTGCTTTATCATCTCAAAAAGGATGGGAAGTACATCATATGGATGTCAAAAGTGCCTTCCTCAATGGAGATTTTAGGAAGAAGTATATATGACTCAACCTTCTAGTTTTGAGCTTGAAGGGCAGGAACACAATTTTGTAAGTTAATCAAGGAATTGTATGGATT
>JASDQU010100293.1:26998-37539 GCA_032191745.1 Picea mariana | reverse complement strand
TTCTATATGTTTGCCTAGTATCCATCCTTGGAAAAATACATTAGAAAATTTTATGTCTGACAAACCTATCACCATAACCTGCTTGCTAAGTTGTTGCAAGTAGCAGTAATTGAGGTGACCAAATCTCTCATGCCATAAATTTATAAATTCATTAACATGTGTTAGTAGTACAGTATAAGTATATTTAGGAATGAAATGGAAAAAATATTACAACCTGGATTGGTGATTTGCTACCCCAACTGCAACCTTTGATCCATCATAAATCTATGAAATTACTATTGAATCTAGAGTGAAATCCACTCTATTTCCAGAACTTGAATGTGTGATCTTATATATGGAAAGTATATTGATGGAAAATGATGGTACATGCAGCACATTATGAAAATTTCYATGTTCCAAATCAATTCTACCTTTCTTGCATGCTTGAATAAGTGTATCATCTCCCATTAAAATGGAAGGACCGATGCATGGCTCCAAAGAAGTGTAGGAATGTTGTAATGAGTCCATATGATTAGAGGCTCATGAATCAAGAATCCATGTGGTTTATGATGAAGTAACAAAAAATAAATCATGACCATATCGTCATTTTCCTCTATCATAAAGGGGCTTTCCAGCATCCTTCTTCCTATCATTTTCCGGTATGTGATCACCAATATTGTTTTGTTGAAGAGTATGTGCCATCAAATCATTTTTTCTCTTCATGCATACATGTTCTATATGAAATCCTATATTTTAGCAACCACACTTCACCTTCTCTTTATTTTATTTCCCTCCCTTAGGGTTGGAGGTATCCTCAGTAGATTTGGGGTTTCTATCCTTTTTCTGATCTAGATCTTTCTTGACTTTACTTTTTGTTTGAATTTGTTGCTAGACTTCTCATTTTCAACAAGTTTATATTTCTCATAGGTAAGAGACTCAACAAAATCATCCATGGGAGACATCTTCCAAGCATTTCTCATTGCTAGTTTTGTAGCATGAAAAGTATAGACAAACACTAGTTATCTAGGACCTAGTTTAGATAGAATGGAAAGAATAAGTTGGTCTTYRGTATTTTATATACCACATAGCTTGAGCTGCAAGAATAACGATTTGAATTTTGTGGAGAAGTMTMGAATAGTGTTGAAGTTACTCAAGCTCAACGCAATGAKCTCAAGACAAATCAAGAGGCACAACAACCCAAAGGATTCATCCATCATGTTAAGCCATTTTTCTTTCTCCACTGCAAAATTTGGTTCAGTCTATGTTCTCATTGTAATCATATACAGTCCTTTATTCCATACGARAATAAATACTTGTGTCTTTCATTCATATTAGTTGAATGGAGTGAGGATTATCTATTGGATCTGATCCATTTTATCCGTTGTGCTCTTTGATGTCTCTTCCACCTGCAAAAAACTATATATTCCTCCTTAGATTCAAGCTAGCTTTGATACCATGTAGAAATTGTTGCACACTTACAAGATCTAGAATATAATAGGAAGTAATACAATAGCAATTTAGAGGAATATTAAAGAAGATAATAATAGAGAAATTGAATTCTTATTAACCCCAGAAAGAATAATAACCATTCAAGGATGAATGAATAGTCCATTACAATACAATGCAGTTGAATGTAATATATAAGAATTAGGCATGCAACTATGATAGGCTTAACATGCAAAGTGGAGTGAACTAGCTCATGCATGAAAAGTAGATTAAAATAGCTCATGCATGCAAAGTAGAGTGAACTAGATCATGCATGCAAAGTAAAGAAAACTATCTCATGCATACAAAGTGGAGTGAACTAGTACATGCGTGCAAAGTGGAGTGAACTAGCTCATGCATGCAAAGTAGAGTAAACTATTTCATGCACGCAAAGTGGAGTGAACTATATCACGCATGAAAAGGAAAATGAGTATGCATGTGAGAGAAAATGATGCATGTACACTAGCAAGATGCATACAATGTGTTTTGGCTAAAAATGGCATATTTGAATAAGTGATCGAGAAATGGACATTTTCAAAATTAGTACCAATTATCACGCAATTCATTGATGAGTAATCTAATTACTAACAAGTAAGCATCTGTTGGTCCTCATTTTGTCTTGGACATTACAAATTACAACAGAATCACTTTTAATGGAAGTAAATGATTTTGCTAGATGTCGAAAATAAGTTTGCACTTGGAATTCAAATTATAAAAGATGCATAGTTAGGTAGAATATTATATCGAGTTGAAAGTTTTCCTTACAAACATGCATTTATGATCAAAATTTGAAAGGAAAAAAGAAGCATTATGGCACCATTGAAAAAACAGGGTACTGAAATATAAATTTAATACCACATGCTCAAAAGTAAACAATTCTTTTGAGGCCACTTTGTAGACTCCCAAATAAAAAATAAATTGGCTTGAACTCTAGTTTAAAGTTTTTTAAAGAAATATCAAGAAAGAGGGCATGATTTTTCATCTATAGATTGGGCCAAATTTTGAAAAGAGTTTGAAATATGATGATTGACAAGTAAGCATTCTTTGGTCCTCATGTCATTCTAGACATTACAAATTGTAGTAGATTAACTTTCAATGGAAGCAAAGGATTTTTATAGATGTCGAAAATAATTTTGCATTTAACATTTAAATTATGGATGAAAGTGGGCCCCAACTCTAATTACGGACAAGTAAGCATTCTTTGGTCCTCCTATCATCCTAGATGGTACAAATTGCAGTAAAATAAATTTCAATGGAAGCAAAGGATTTTGCTAGATGTCGAAAATAATTTTGCACTTAGCATTCAAACTATGAAAGAGGCTCAATCAGGTAAAATATTATATCAAGTTCAGAAGTTTAACTTACAAGAATGTAGTTATGATCAAAATTTGAAAGGGAAAAAGAGGCATTATGGCACCGTCGAAAACATAGGGTAATGAGATATGAATTTAATACCATATGATCAAAAGTAAACGATCCCTTTAAGGCCATTTTGTATACTCACAAATGAAAAGAAATTGGCTTGAATTTTAGTTTAAAAAAATTAAAGAAAGATCAGGAGAGAGGGCACTATTTTCATCTTTAGATTGGGACAAATTTTGAAAAGAGTTTGAAAGTAAGACCCAATTCAAAAATTAGGGTTGATCGATGGATCAAGCTAGAAATTTGAATGGAGAGATTTGAAATAAAATCAATCCTAATTTGAAAATCAAGTATAGAGTTTGGATGAAATGGGAGAAAAGAGGCTTAACCAATGGATTACACCTGATTCAGGAATCAATGAGAAATTTTAAAGAAGATATAAAGTGTCCAATGAAGAATCAAGATTTACTTTGAAGTCAAAGATAAAAAAAAAATTAAAGGAACAAGTAATGAAAATATCATCCCGATCACAAGATCAAACCCAATAAGGAAATCGAAGAAGTAATTCCAAAAAATAATAGAAGGACCCAATTAAAAATAGTTAAAACCCTTCTAAAAGTTGACAAAGAAAAGGCTTGATCAAAATATTTGGCCAGATTCCTAAATTGGGGAATGAAAACAACAATTGAAAAAAAATATGGCACAATCAAAGGATCAATCCTAATCATATTATCGGACAAGGAAAGTCTCAACATTTATAAAGGTAAAATAAAGAACAAATATTAAAAAGGGAGTCCAATCTGAAAATTGGGCTTATAATTCGAAAAAGGCAAGCAAAGTGAAAAGGTAGACTACTTTCAAAAGGAATTTAAAATAAAATGAAATGTCAAAATGATAAAATGAAAAGAGTGCAAGGTTTTAAATGGATTAAAAAAAACATTCCCGAGAGTAAAACAAAGGTTTTAAATGGATTCAAAAAAAACATTCCTTGGTTGAGAGTAAAACAAAGAGTAAGATAGACATAAATAAAATTAAATTTATTCAAACCAAGAAAAGTGGGTGCCCAAATTTTAGAAAAACTTGGGGGATTGTTGAGGGCTCAGAGATATTGTGCAAAATTGTGAACATATAGAACTTTACTATTCAAAAATAACTCTAAGAAAGAAAACTATATTCTTRATAAAAAATCATACCTTAGGCTTCCAACAAATGGGTTCCTTATCAACTTCCTTCATGATATGATCCAAGAGTATCTCAATCCTAAAGCTCCAACAACTTAGCATATTTCCTTGAAAAAAAGAGGTATGAAGTTAATTTCCTCGAGGAATCATTTGATGTTCTAGGTCATAGTCATAGTCATAGTCATATGGTATTTCTAAGGTAGATTTAAATATTTCTACAAACAAGTTATCTCTCTTCCATGTGGTGTTGTTCCATTGTCTGCAAGTGTCTATATCCCCAATGGATTCACCTTGGCCTTGCTCAAATACCAGTAAGCACTCATTGCCCCAATGAAGATATCCATATTTACTAAAAAAATAAGTTGAATTTTCTTTCCCGATCCTTTACCAATTTTATATATGCTTTTATCACTAGTGGATGGGGGAAACAACAAGTCTTTACAACCTAGTGAGGATGATACCTATTTTTAGGGAAGGATTATCCATGCTTAATTAATAGAGATATGCCCTATAAGTGCATGACCCTAAATGTCTAACTAATCACCTTTCACATGTTGTGATTATTTAATGTGAATGGATGGAATCTTAAAGATGGCTTAATCATTACTTAACTAAATACTTATGATTTGTGGAAATAAATCCTTTAGAAAGGTTTGAGCTTGGATCTATGACTGTTTTGATTCCTTCAAGTAGTTTGTAGGACATTTCATTTATAAATTCCTTTCCTCAATCATGATTGAAGAGTGTTATGAGAGTTTAAAAGGATTAGCAAGTGTGCATGTTTTTTCACAGGACTTCAAAAAATTACTCATTATTATCACCAAAAAATTGCTCACCTAGCTTATATTGCCTATATTACCAAAATACACCATCTATAGCACATGTATTTCATATCCATACTCACTTTCACATCATTTTTCCTTCAAATAACTTAGGAAAACACTTTTCCTAGTGTTATTTCCATTTAATTAAAGTCAAAAATAGCTTTAGGAATTTTTCCCTCTTTATTTTATTTGAAAACGGTAAAACAATCAAGTAATGGTTAGAATTGATTTGGTTAAATAATATATTTTATTATTTTGACCCTATAAAGGATAACCACTATTTTTCCTATAAAATAAAGAGATCCCCTCCATTTTTCATATCCATCGCATGAAAGTAACGAAGTGCTACCAAAATTCTCATTGAGATTTTGGCCCCGTTTCACCATCACTTTTAGCCATCAAAGAGAAGAAGCATAGCCATATACTACACACTTAGGAAAGAAGAAAAATTCTCCCATGGAGAGGCCACCAGAGGATTCTAGTCTTCATAGGTTTGTCTCCACATGTATACTTATATTCACTCTGGTTATTGGGTACGATATTACATTGATTCTTTATTTGTGTTGTTGTTCATGTCTTTTTTATGTTGCATGTCTTTTACTCTCATCGAATAACATAGATATAGAGATTTTCTTCTTAGAAAACTAGGGTTTCTTTCTTTATAACCCTTTTTTTTCTATATTTTTGTCACAACCAAAAAGTTTTTGGATTTTCTCACCCTTGCTACAAAAACACACTAACAAAATGGCAACTCCATTGGGGATCTAAGCTAATCTCATGATCCTTGGTTGTGGGTGTATGGTAAATGGTTTTTTCTTCCATTTTTTATTGGGTTGTTTTAGTTTTTCAAGGGTTTTTAATATGTTGTAACTTTATGTTTGTATTTGTAGGTTGCAGGTGTTGGAAAACCACTCAGAAACCCTCAGGAATTGGAGCCACGACTTGAGATCTAGTCCCTGGACCCAATGCACTTTTTGGCCCATTTTCCTCCACTGGACAACGCACTTCTTGGGTCATTTTCTACAACTGGCCAACACATATTTTGGAGCATTTTCCACCACTGGCCAACACATGTTTTGGGTCATTTTCTTCCATAATCCAACATAATTTTCTAGGTATTTTTCCATATTGGTCACTTTTTATTTGACTATGTTTCCTATACTTCATTATCTTGTTGTAGGTGTTGTTTAGGGCCTATTTTTTCCCTTAGTTTAATCAATTTATTGTTTGGTTTAAAAACCCCATTAAACTCTAGGGATTGAGGACTAAACCCCCAAGGGGTTTTAGTACCTTTCCCTCGAGGGATTTTTTTATGGTTTGGATCCCTATTTTTTGCTACAAAAGGTTATAGATTTATTATTCAATCATTGTTCTTGTTGAATTTTCTAATTTCCAGATCTGATAATTATTACCTTATGATTTCAAATAGATTTTAAAGTTGTTATTATCATAGAACAATTACACATTGAAATTTTCAACTGAAATAAAAATGTAGCGAAAATAAAAGAATCACAAAGAGATAGCCATGCACAATAGACACAATATTTATACTCAGAAAACCTAAACTCGAGAGAAAAATCCCAACAAACGTTTCTCTAGAAGAAATTTAATCTAAGTTCACAAATACATCACCAGAAATATGAAGAGACCCAGCACAAGATAATTTATCCCTAGTATGAGGAAGATCCATCAAAGATGGTGAACCCTAGATGTAAGATATCACACCTCAAAATTTGTACAATTGGCAACTAGCAATTGGAAACTGCAACTGCAATGGCAATGGAAACTACAACTACAATTGCAACTGTAACTGGGATTTGTGCACTTTATGAGAAGAGTTTTGAGAGATGTGTAATAATGAAATGAGCTTGCCTTTATTTATACTATTCAAGTCACCTTATTTTACTGGCAAGGCCAACTTGTCATTTTTTGTCTTTTAACTTTCTTTTGTTTCTTTTGTTTCCTTTACAAATGTTCCAATAGGTCGACTTTGTCTTCTTTTCATTTATTTATTTCTAGTGCATTCCAAGGTCTTATATAATGGTTTATTTGTATTTATTATAGAGAATGACTTCCCTAAGTTGCAAAACTTCAACACTCCCTCTCAACGAGGAAAAAATTCTCCATACTTGGATTTCTTATGTCATACAAAACTTTCTTCATGAGCCATGTTGATGATCCATCTCCACACAACTATGTGTAGCACCTTGGGTCTCAATGAATACCACACCTAGACCATTCACTTCCACAAGTACACCATTGTAAGTGAATGTCACCACAAGTAAACCCTTGTGAGATAATCTTCCATTATCCACTGGTTAAACTACCAATCATGGGAGAATGACGTATGATGCTATCGGAAACATGGAAGCACCTCGAGTCCATGGGTAAACTCTTATAAGTAAGGACTATGCCTAGGCCCATTTACCCTAGAATTAAATGCATCATTCTTCCTAGGTCATGTCTAGGAGAAGGTCTTCATGATGCTTACCTGGGCCACTCACCACCACAAGTACACCCTTATCGGTGAGTGTCACTTACAGGTAAACCTTTGTAAGTGAATTTCCCATTCTCCATTGGTTAAACTACTAATCGTGGGAGATTGAGGCATGATGCAACCACACACTAGAGGAGCACTAGCACCTCGAGTCTTATGTCCTTCGAATACTACACCTAGGCCATTCACCATTGGTACACCCCTGTGAGTGAATGTTTACCCAATGCTTCCTCCTGGAGAACCATCAACGCCTAGAATCTTTTGTCCTTTGAAGGTTGTGCTTGGGTAGTTATCCACTGGTCAAATCACCATGGCCAATCCTAGGAGAATGTCTCCCCGATGCTTCTCAAACATCAACACTCCCTCTCAGTGAGGGATACATTTTTCATCACGCCAAGATTTTCCATGAAGTAAAAAAAATTCGCTCTGGACATAGGTGTTAGCACAGGGGAAGACCCAGGATTCAAGGCTTAATAATGCACCCAAAAAACCCCGACTATCGACCCTTTCGGAAACACTTGTGCAGCAAGTGAAGTCTCACCTGAGGTAGAAGCAGGGGGGTTACAGGACGCAGGTGTCTGTAATTAGGTTGGGACACAAATATGTGATAATAACACTTCACAGGGTATTCTGTTAGCACTTAGGAAGTGAAATACACTAGTTCATTAACCTTATTAACATCACAGAACGTACCCAAGAATAGATCTAGCGTAGAAGCAACAAAGATCAAGCACTTCAACCACTTAGAACTTAGCACTTTGAATCAGATCTAGCTTATAAGAAAAGAATTAAAGCAAAACATACATATTCATTACACATTCTAATCTAGGCACTAATCAAAACATAACAAAGATAACATTACATAAAGAAAGCCATAAGACACCAGATGGGTGTGGTTCACCCCAGTGTGGGGCTACGTCCACCAACCGCTTTGCCTCTTTATTATTCATCAATCTCTTACATTCAGTTACTCCTCTGCACTAAGCCACAGATTCAAGCTTTGCACCGGACAAGAGATCTGTGCACTGAGCACTAGATCCTCCTTCCAAAACTAGGTCAAGGCACATAGCCAAATCTCTATTAAGCACACAGCCTTAACAAACATACATTCCCTTGCACAAAGCAACTTGAACTACTTGCACTTAGCCCTCAAAAATTCTACTTCTACCATACATTCTTCTTTATTTATACTTTTACAAACCCTTACAATAAGGCCTAAACATGGGAACCTCGATGGGACGACATCCCATAAACCCATTACAAAAACCCTAGAGAACCCCTTACTAGGTCCACATAGCCCACAAAAAAGGGTGATATCCACGATCTCAACTCCGTCTGGGCACTCCTTCCTCGACGAATGTGTCGAAATCCAAAAGTGGGCCAAATATGACCAATGTTTCCTCAAAACTTGGTCAAGTGCCAACATGCCCCCAACACTCACATGTGAATCGTCCTAAGTCACTCAGGTGCAGACAATGCTGCTTTGAATGCCTTGAGCTTAACTCGAGCTGCCTCAACTTTCTACTTCGCCTAAGCCTCCTATTCAACGAGCTCCTGGATCATATGCTCTGTAACAATCCCTTCTAGGCATTGTTATAATGTTGCAATCACTTGATCTAGTTGCGAGCCATGTCCATCAATCTTTTTGAACACCTTGCAAGCTTCATCCTGCACAGTTTGTAGCTTCTGCATCACTTCCATTACCCTACCCTGGAGGGCAGTGATCTGTTGTTGTATTGCGAGCTGCTCCTGTGATCTCTTCATTCTTTCTACCACAGTGAGAAACTTCATCTACACCTAAACAGAAAATGCATGTTGTTGCACCTCATGTAACCACGCTTCTAGCTTCCTTAGCTCTAAATCCTCGGCGAGGCATTCATATGTCTCTGCGCTTCTATCACTCAGTTTTTTTCATTCTGAGGCAAGGGCTTGTATCCTTACTAGTGTGTTCTTATCAGTCTCCTCCCTCTGGTCATGCACCTCATGTAGGGTTCTCGGTACTGTTTGGGCCTCCAATTCTGTTATCATGGCTTGAAGCTGCTAGAGGGTCTCACCAAGCTTCACCACTTGAGATTTGACCAGATCATTCACTTCCTATGCCAAGCCTGGCATAGAGAAACATGATTTATTCACTGCTTCTTTGACCATGGTCTGCTCTATGAGCAACTTCTCCTTTTCTCTCTGTAGTTGGGATTTTTCTTCTTGGAGCTTAACCTGAAGCTCTGTTGTCTCGCTTTCATGAGAAACTACATTGTCTTGTGCTGCTTGTAGTTGGGCTAAGACTTCATCTTTCTCCTATTTCAAGGCTTCTTTAGCCTTCTCATTCTCTTCCTGGACTCTCTGGAGTCAGGATTCTGTTACATCCGCAAGTCTTCTCAATTGGGTTGGTTCATCTCCCAATTCTGCAGTTTGTGACGAGGAAGGCGCAGTGGGTATTGCACGGACCAAACGAACATCTTGTTGTACTTCCTTCAATTCCTTCTCAATTCTCCCGTATATCTCCTCCTGCTTCTCTCCATGTCTTTTCAAGGTGTCCTCAGAGGCATCCTCCATAGATCCACAGACCAAACTGATGTCGTCCTCAGTGAGCGTGTGTAACACCATTTTTTCCTCAGTCTGTAAATATAAATATATGGGTCGAGGAACTATGGAAAACTTAAAAGTGTGAATGTTTGATTTGATGGACCTTGTGTAGAAGGTCGATGAATGTAAATTTTCATTATTTTAATAGAAAATGGTTATGTGTTGCATGACTGTTGAACGAGGGGATGTGCTAAGAGAGAGACAATGAAATGTTGTGAAAGGTAGTGGAGGGGACCAGGAATGGTTTCGTTAACCTCCACTGAACCAGTACCATGCTGGAATTAATTTTCTCAGATCAGAACAACCCTCTGACTAGGAATAAATTATCGTCGGGCTGGTAGGTGGGAAGGCCTCCTCAAGAGTTAATGAGGGATGGGGCAGACTACCCATCGGCAAGGCTTCCAGACCTGACCAAAAAGTGGGGGATTCGAGCCACATGCAATCTTGCCAAGGAAGGAAATTAAGGAAGCGTGGGGGATAGAGGGAGACCTGCGGAGAAAAATGCAGAGATGAGAGCAGAAACTCTTGGGTTCGAGGAAGGACTAAAGGAGGAACAGTGAGTTCTGATCACAAAAGATTAGAGATTGAACCAAGAGAAGGAGAGTAACCTTTGTCATGTTCTATTTTATG
>JASDQU010100293.1:3026-26966 GCA_032191745.1 Picea mariana | reverse complement strand
AGCTCGAGGGTGGCCAGTGATAAATCCATTGGGAGTGACTGAGCCTATGGTTGGGTGGAAACAATCACCCCTTTCAACAGTCGCATCACACTCTATGGTTCTGATAAGTGTTTCCTTGCCTTATGCTTTTGAATTGCAAATAATGAATGCATGTGAGTATTCACATGTCTATAAAGGTTTCTTTCTCTATATTAAATGATTAAGTTATGAATATGTGTTTGTTTCCTTGAGAGACTATAATTTCGCTTGGATTTCCATGCGTCCCAGTATAATCACTCGAAGTCACTTTCCCCAGGGAATTTCATCACCGTTCTAGAGTCGATTGAGTACTTCCCTGAATGCGGAGGTTGAATCCCACAATCCCTATGAGGATGGAGTCTATTAAGCTCAGGAGAGGTAGTGCAGATATGCACAGGCTCTCTGTGAGGTAAGTAGAAACCCAAAACCACTTAATTCCTAGACTTGATGAAGGAGTGGAATAGATGCATCAAAAATCCCTCTATGTGTTAAGTCCATGAGAAAGAGCGTAAGGCCCTTAAATCCTTCATAACCGACGAATCTCGGGAGGGATAGCAAGAAATTAAAGTATCGAAAGGTAGTATCCTTTCGTTCAGAAGTTGAATGGATGAGATCCGTTCAGGAAGATCTGTGGTCTATCATAGTCGTTATATTTCAGGAAGGAACGCGAGCGTTAATGCCTCGACACCTTCAGACTTTGCAAGATTTGCACATCAGGAGATTCGCACATTGGCGCAACTAAACTCTCGAAACCCAAAATTGCGATGTGATCTGGACCTTATATCTAAGGATCTATCAGGACCCTCCCTGACCGTCAAATTGCTGAGATCGGGGATTCTCACATCAGGAGATTCACATGTTGGTGCGACTAAACTTCCAAAACCTGAAGTTGCAATGTACTCTGGTCCATTGGATCAATGAAGGTCATGGACCGTCAATCCGACGCGAGTAGATTAACTCAAGAGTACATGGGAATTCGAAATTTCCTAAGAACTAAGCTCAAAAGAGATAAGCGCTTCTCCGTCATTTGGTCTGAGTGTAAAATAATCGTGGCTACCCAATCAAGGTAAAGTGCACTAACGATAAGCCTCGAGGGTACATGAGAGGAGCGTGGTTCCAAAGTCCCGAAGTCATCAAAAACGTCCATCCAAAAGGACATATGGTGAGAGGTCAGCATTTCGCTGACTCATGAATAAGGGAAGTCAAAGGGTGGAATTGTGAGAACTCACAAAAACACAAAATCTCGATTTGATCTAAGTTGTTAGATTGTGGGGAGTGGTGAGCCATCAATCTGACACTCGCAAATATCAAAAAATGGGAACTGGGAGAACAGAGGTGAACCAACCTCTAAAGTCGCGAAATGTGAAATTGTGACTCTCAAGGATCCCCTTCCTGTGCACCCAACTGCAGGACTGATCTTCGCACCCAGCTGAAGATCTTACAATACCAGAAGGCTCTTGCACTTAGCACTTCTCTCTCACACACAATAATCTCTCATACCAATAAAAAAACTAGAACAGAACCTTCTTCCCTCATCTAGGTTCTTATTTATACATTACAATCACTCACTCACAACCTTAGGCTGAAACCTAGGTGTCAAAACCCTAGATACCAAAACCCTAGGTCAACATGACCCGCATTTTCAGGGCTTCGCCAGCCTGTCTTTCCTGGCTTCAAAGCATCCAATGGTGGATTTTTCCTCTTGCTAAGTTGTCCACGATCCATCTTTTTTGCTGATATGTCATCCTCGATCTCCTCGTCCAATGAATTGCTTCCTTTTACTTCACTCCATCTTTTCTGCTCTTTTGCTCACTTTGAATCTGTAACAGTCATTGTGTCTTCCGCACAGTTCACATTTTGTCTTTTCTGCCTTAACAATCGCTTACTTCCATCACCAAGGGCCAACAGGCCCCCAACACTCACCTGTGACTCATCCTGAGGCACTCAAGATCTGATCTTTCGTTTTACTTCAACTTTAGACTGTGCAGTGCAGTCTTTTCTTTCTTCTCTATGCCTTCTCTCTTTCCTTGTCCAGACTGTCTTTTCTGTTTTTGGTACCTAGTTTCAACTGGACCTGGTACTTAGACCCTTATCCTCATTCTTTTACCGAGAGCTACGAGGCAGCTGATTGTCATATTACAACTTCAGCCGACTCCCGTTCACCAAACCTTCCTTCCATTCTCCATTCAAAGTCTTCAACTGTGCATCTCCTCCTTCTGTAACATAGGCAACCTCATATGGCCCAAGCCAATGCATTTTGAACTTTCCTATATGCTTCATGAATTTACTGTCATATACTAGTACAAGATCGCCTTGCTTAAATGCCTTCTTCTTAATGTTTATGTCATGGTAGGCCTTCTCTCTTTCTTTCTGGACCTGCTGATGAAATCCTGCAACAAATCTATTTTCCTCCAGTTCGACCAACTTTGCAAGCCTCTCTCGAACAATGCTAGTGTCATCCATGTCTGTAAAGGCAACAATTCTTAAGCTTGGTACCAGATATTCCATTGGGACAACGGCTTCAAGACCATACACCAATTTAAAGGGGGTCTGCATTGTTATGTTCTTGCAAGTGGCTCTATAGACCCATAATATTGTTGGTACTCTTAAATCCCAATCATCTCTATTGACACTGTAAATCTTCGTTAGTGTTGTCTCCAAGATTTTGTTGAATGATTCAACTGCCCCTTTTTCTTGTGGATGGTATGATGTGCTCTTCTAATGATGAACTATAAATTCCTCAGTCAAGGCTTCAATGGTTTTATTTATGAAATGTGTGCATTGATCTTTCATAAGAATCTTTGGACATCCAAAATTGGTTATGATGTCATCAAATATGAAGTGCATAGCTATAGTTGCACTACAGTCCTTAAATGCTCTTGCTTCAGCCCATCTAGTCAAGTAATTTGTCCCAGTAATGATGTACCTTGCTCCTGTGCACTTCCCTGGTGTGTTTATAGTTCTCATGAAGTCAATGGCCCATTTCTCAAATGCTTGTAGGGTCAGTTGTGGTGTTAACGACATTTCATCTCTTCTGGATGGTTTCCCAACTCTTTGGCATACATCGCAGTCTCTGTAATAGTCTTTAGCATCTCTGTGTGAGGTAGGACAACTCTAAGAACCTTCTGCACAATGGATTTCTCTGCGTAGAGTCCTCATATGAGGATAAATGTTCGCTCTGCCTCCATAACACACCTTTTCAATATCTCGTCAGGTCCCATTTTGTATAGTTGTCCATCTATAAGTGAAAATTCTGCAGTGTGCACTACTAGTTGTTTCTTCTAGGTAATTGTATACTCGCTAGGCGCCATTCATGTTGATAGGACATGGAATATCTCTGTGAAGTGGTCATCAATCTTTCTAATGGTCAGTAACTGTGCATCTGGCAGTGCATCCTCCAAACTGGTCGACTCTTCTCCATGTTCCAACCTCGACAAGTGGTTAGGACCTTTGTTCATTCTTCCTAGCTTAACTACGATCTCAAATTCATATTCCTGAAATAGCAGAAGCCATATGCATATTCTCCCCCCAACATTGGCTTGTTGACTAGGTATTTTAGCACGGAGTGATCAGTAAACATTTTAAATTGTCCTCCCAACAAGTAGTGGCGAAATTTCTGTAGCGCATACACCATGGCTAACCCTTCTCTTTTAGTGGTGGTGTAGTTGATCTCTGTTGTTGATAGCTTTCTGCTAGCAAATGCTAATGGGTGGTCGATGTATCTTGTTCCAATATTGAATTTCTTGATCTTGATTGGTTGTCCAATGAATGGTAGCTCAGCTCCTGGTCCTTCCACATCTCTTTGGCCTTTTGTTTCTGTGATGTTCACCTTCCTAGGATCGTTGTCTTCATCAGCATTGATGTTGTAACAACCTTGCAGTTTCTGGAGAATCGCAGTCCATTCATCCTCTTCTTGATCCAAAGGGAGGCTAGGTGCCTCCTCAAACACTTTCTGTCTTACGGTCTGTAATGCTTGATCTATTGTAGGATATTGGCTTTCAAAAAAAAATGTGGTGAAAAAGTTCTAATTCATACCTTCCCACTCTACAGTGATGAGGCGCAGCTCTGCTTGAAGGTACTAGTTGATAGGGATAGTGTCCAGTGTGCTTATGAATTTGTGCATGCACTGCTCTTGAGGAATGGCTCTCCAGGCTTCCTCGCAACTTCGCACATGGTCCTTTGGGAAGCTTCGACCTGTGTACCTAACTTCACGGCCTTCTACTTGTGTTGAGAACCACGCTGTCATCAAAGTACGACATTGTACCCAGTCTATAATGTTGTCTTTGTGTGCCCCCCACCATCTTGCTGGTGTGGATTTCAAGGCCTCATCCATTTCCAACAAGCATTGTTGCGTTGGTACACTTTCTTCAAAGTCCGATAAGAAAGTTTCTAACGGATTCAGACCATCAAAGGTGGGTAAGTTACTTATTGTTGTGTTGATCCAGCGTACTTCCCTGGTTAATCTAGCACATCTCCTTGTAGATACTTCATACATTTTTTTCTGCTAGTTCTCCAGTGATTCTTCTGAGTCTGATGAACATGTGTTGTCACTTCGCTAGCTCAAATTTACATCCGCAGTAGGATTAATGTAATCTTATTGTCTAGCTGTTAATTTGTATATGTTTTCCAGTTCGTATGCGCGGTCTTCTTCTCTGATGGGCTCAATATATCATGGACCTTCATCGGGATATAATAGTGCGATGACCCTAAGGACATATCTGTCAAACGTCATTCGTCTTTTCTTTAAATCAACCACAGTGGAATTATTGAAAGCCCAATCAATTCCTAACAGCGTAGGGTAAGGACAGTTATCATCAACTATCTCAATTACCTCAAAGTCTGCAAACATCCTTACTCCATCAATGTCCACAGGGACATGTTCCAGTATGTCAAAGGGGCTTACTGCCTGTTGATTAGCCATCCTAAGCCTAATAGGGGAATAGATCAACTTAGGTTTTCCCATCAGTGCCCAGGTTTGCTTCATCATGACATTAACCTCCAACCCTAAGATGAGGACCACATAGTCTATATCATATTCTCCTATCTGAGAATTCAAGTGTAGTTCCTTGTTTTTCCTTCTCTTCTTGGATAGTTGATGTACTTATTTATTCAATAAAGGATCTACCCTTCTTATCTCATACTGTCTGACCAAATTTTTCAGTCCTTGTGTACCTTCCTCGTCTTTAATCAACTCTATAAACGTATACAAGAAACTGATAAGTTTACTCGCCTCTTTTCCATCTTCGGGCGAAGCATACTGATCAAATGCTAGAGGCATTCCACATTATCTGAATTATGGTCGTGTCTTTGATGAAGAACCTTGGTCTCCCCTGAATTCTCTTCTTGCCTCCTCGAACATTTGTTTTTCTTTCTTTGCATCAAAAGTTTGTGTCTTCTCTGCAGCTTTCTTGATTACTGACTCTTCTGTAGTCTTTCCTTGGGTCGATCTATATGCTCCTATAGCAACGTCTCCTCGAGTGATAACAACAAATCTTGGGTCTTCTTTGTGAGGTTCGACTTTGATCAATTGTATCTGTGGGTTATGTTGAGGTCCTCGTTTCTCTTGAAGTTTATCCAGCAATGCTGGACATTCCTCGATGACATGCTCGAAAGAGTTGCAATAGCTGCAAGTGGTACAAGGGTTCTGACAGTCCCTTTCCAAGTGTCCAAGTTGTGCATAGTTATAAAAAATTATCTGTCCTCGACATCAACCCATACCTCCTCTTCCTCTTCCTAGGAATCTACCACGAGGTTTGAATTTTCATCTCCCAGGGGAGTTATACTGCATAGTGTTTCCTTCTTGTTGTAATTCACCTTGAATCTTGTATATATCCCTTGACCTTTCATGCATGAGATCATAAGCCCTAAAATCCCTATAATCATGTCCCACAGACTTATAGAACGTGCAATAAAATTTTGTGGGTGTCTGAACATATTTTTGCATGTAATAGCACTCACCAGGGAGATGTCAATTTCTGCATACCTTTCACCAGTGTAGGGTGACTTGCTTCAAAGGGATCAGAGCTTCAGAGGCCAAGTATTCATGAAATAGGGGACAATGTTCCATGTTGTGGCCTTATGATTTGCATCTGACACACCATATGTCTTCTCTTTTATATTTTCCCTTGTCTTTCTTCATATCTTCGACCTGTAGAGACAAACTAGTTAGCTGACTCAATATTTGACTCATACCCGAGATGGATTCTCCCATAGGGGTTGATTCTAGCTTCATGGCGATCTCCAGTGCCTCAGCCTGCAAAGAAATCTTTTGTTTCATCAGAGGCACTCTGATGTGTGGTAAGAGGGAAGCAATGAACCAGTCCTTGTTCTGCTCATCTAGGATTTGAAAAATCACATGGCCTGTCAAGGTCTTGAATCTTTGATCGAACTCACATACTGGTTTAGCTATTCTCTGCTTGATTTCTTTCAGTTTTGTAATGCACTGCGATTCTGACTTAGGTTTCTTGAATTCAGCAATTAGTGAAGTTTTAATGGCATTCAACAGTTTAGGTGTAGCTCCTTGGACAAATTTCATATACCATCTCAGTGCACGATCTCTTAGGGTAGTACTGAAATGAGTTCATTTGACAGCTTCATCGGTGATATTCTTAATGTTCCACATAGCTTTGTAGAGAAACCAGTGTTGTTCAGGGTCTTCAGATCCATCTCCTCTAAAGGTGGGTAACCTTATCTCATCTTCCATATATCTCTCTAGGTTTCTGGATTGAGTATGTGGCAGACTACTAGTGACAGTGCTATGAGCGCTCTAGTGACTCTTATTACTTTGATTTCTTAATGTTGCTGAAACAACAATAGGATTAATAGTACTTACTTCGACAGTCAGCATAGTTCCTGAAGCTTATGGTTCTTCTTGGTAAGGCTCTGCAACTTTACCTTCCTCTGAATGCTCCTCGTCTGTCAGATCTGCCTCTTCTCCACTGTATAAACCCTCGTCCCCATAGTTCTTATTAAATAGGTTCATGAGAGGAACTTCTCTGAACACTCTCCCACTGCGCGTATGTCCATCCTCTGTGTTGCTATCACTGTCTGAATTCTTGAACATTAGCCTTTTCGGATCTGTCTAGATATTGTATCTTCAATATGTTCTTCTCATGAAATAGCATCTTGATCCTCAGCTTCATAAAATGTAAAAATTTTCCTCAAGGTCCCTTGAAGAAATATCTCTCAGCTTGGCTATATGAATCTACTCTGTCAACAACAAACTCAGTGATATACCCTCCAATGGTAATATCAAACCAATGATCTACTGCTCTTGACATGGAGTTATCAACTCTCTTGACATTCTTGATCAGCGTCGACATCCAAACCACAGGTGGCCCAGATCTTATCTCAAATTGGGTATTTGCTAACCTAGATAGCCACTCATATAGCTCCTGTTGGATTCCTCCAAAGAAAATTTTGTGTATATCAGTAAAGATATATCTCTCCAACCAATCCTTTGTACTAAGATTAGGGTTCTTGTTCTGGGCTTCAGTGAAGTCCTTTTCATGGTCTTCTATCCACTTTTCAATCTCTATCTTCGATGAAAACCACCTTGACATTCCCTCAAGAAGATTCTGGTCCTGACAATGGAACCATTTGTTGGCACAGGGGTAGACCCAGGGTTCAGCTGCAAGAGTGCACCAACAAGCCCTAACTACTAGCCCTTTCGGCAACACCTGTGAAGCAGATGCAGTCTCACCCAAAGTAGCTATGGGGGGGGTTGTAGGAAAAATATGTCTACAACCAAGGGGATATCAAGTGGATCCAATACAAAATCAATACAACAGTTATATATCATCTACTAGTTCATATCTACTTCACAGAACTATCTATCAGATCTAACACAGTAATGCAATAATGGTATACCAATTGAAAAAGAACAGAGAATCAATCACACACAACACAAAATATACGTGGTTCACCCTCTCTCTAGGGATACATCCACAAAACTATTCTTTATAATATATTAAGATGAAGCATACAGTTCTTGTCTATGCTCTCAGCTAGTAGATCTTCTTTCTTCTTCTCTCTATCTCTCCCCTTCCTACCCAGCTAGTTGTAGGACTGATCGTCGCACCCAACTGAAGATCTTACAATACCAGAAGTCTCTTGAACTTAGAACTTCTCTCTCTCACTCAATAATCGCTCATACCAATAACAAAACTAGAACATACACTTATTCCCTCATCTAGGTTCTTATTTATACATTACAATCATTCACCGACAACCTTAGGCCGAAACCTATGTGTCAAAACTCTAGATACCAAAACCCTAGGTGTCTAAAACCCTAGGTCAACTTCACCCACATTTTCAGGGCTTCGCCAGCCTGTCTTTCCTTCCTTCTCACGTAGTGCTTCAAATAATCCAACGATGGTTTTTTCCTCTTTTAGATCTGTCATCCTCGATCTCCTCATCCAACAACTTGCTTCCTTTTACATCACTCCTTCTTTTCTACTCTTTTGCTCACTTCGACTCAGTAATAGTCACCGTGTATTCTGCACAGTTTGCATTTTTTCTTTTCTGCCTTAACCTTCGCTTACTTCCATCACCAAGGGCCAATAGTTACCTCAAAATTACTGGGATAGGATTGAGTTCGACGAACCAAGGACCTTAGAAGAATCTATCTGGAAGGCAAGGTATTGTTATGAATAGTTTGGGAGCAAGACAAGACCCCATAAGGACTGGAAGAAGAAGAGTAGTTCAGGATTCCAAAAGAAAAGGTTTAATTCCTCAAGATTTAAGGACTATGGAAAATATTCTAGGGGGAGCCTTCCTGCTAGAAGTGTATATCATAAAAGTTTCCCCTCTCAAAGTGGAAATAAACCTTTTCAGACAGTCCCAACAAAGATCGATAACCTAAAGAAGATGTTGGGGTTGTAGAGAAAATCATAGATTGAGGGACTGCCCACACAAACAAAAGAATAGTAAGGGGGTTTGCAATATCCAAGAAGCTACCACTATCAATGATGTGGCTAGGAGCATGCCATGAATCTATGCATACCTGGACAATAAACAAGCCGACCACCAAGCTTCAGTAGTGGAGCTGGAAGGTATGATCGCCAACCATCCAATTTCTATTTTAATTGACCTAGGTTCTAATTTGAGTTATGTATCCCCTCAGACTGCCAATAAGTTTAAAATGCAACCATTTAGACATGTTAAACCATGGCTGGTACAACTAGCCACTGGGACCAAAAGAAAGGTGGCAGAGGCCATACCAGCCTGCCATTTCATCATGGGTGGATTTCCCACCCAAGCGACCCTTAACATACTTCCCTAGGGATCTTATGACCTGTTGATTGGTATGGACTGGTTGGCTACTTATAAAACTAAAATGGATTTTTATCATAAAACTTTAAAATGTGTAAATGAAGAAGGGAGAAAGATGACCCTCCAAGGGATTCAGAAGCCTGTCTCGGTGAGACAAATATCGGCCCTTCAAATGAAGAAGTATTGCAGGAAAGGGTGTTCCTTATATGTAATACAGGTGTTGGAATCTATTGAGGACCACAAACCAAACTTAGAGGACCACTCCATATTAAGATAATACAAGGACGTGTTCCCCGAATAAGTACCAAGTCTACCTCCGAGAAGGGATATTGATTTATTGATAGAGCTTACACCAGGAGCAGTACCAACATCTAGAGAGCCATATAGGATGAGCACACCAAATCTGGTTGAGATCAAGCTACAGCTAAAGGAGATGATGGACAAAAGCTACATATGACCTAGTGTATCTCCGTGGGGAGCACCCGTCTTGTTTGTGAAAAAGAAATATGGCACACTACGACTGTGCATAGATTACAGACAACTCAATAAGGAAACCATAAAGAACAAGCACCCCTTACCAAGAATCGATGACCTGTTCAACCAATTTGGAGGTGCATCTATACTCTCGAAGATCGACCTAAGGTCTGGCTACCATCAAGTCTGGATTACAGATGAAGACATCCAAAAAACATCCTTCAGGCCGAGGTATGGTCACTATGAATTTGTGGTGGTGTCGTTTGGGTTAACCAATTCTCTTGCCACTTTTTTGTGCTTAATGAATAATGTACTCAGCAAATTCCTGGACAAATTTGTTTTGGTTTTCATTGATGATATCCTAATCTACTCCAAGAATAGGGAGGAGCACAAAGAACATATTAGACTCGTACTTCAAGTACTAAGAGAGCATCATCTCTACACTAAGTTTAGCAAGTGCGATTTCATTCGAAAGAAAGTCCATTACTTAGGCCATGTCATATCTAAGGAAGGGGTGGCAGTAGACCCTGACAAGATCAGATCCATTATGGAATGTCCTACCTCAAAAGATGTATCTGATATTAGGTCCTTCATGGGCTTAGCAGGATACTATAGAAGGTTCATAAAAAAGTTTTCCAAGATTGGTTGTCCAATCACTGCCCTTCAGAAAAAGGGGATTAAATTCATTTGGATGTGAAAATGTGAAGAAAGATTTCACGAATTGAAATACCTCCTGACCCATGCACCTGTGATAAAGATTTTAGACCTTGATAATGATTTCCTCGTATGTACAGATGCCTAAAAGGAAGGACTCAAAGGAGTCCTTATGCAAGAAGGATGTGTAATTTCCTACGCGTCCCGAAAATTAAATGAACATGAGATCAATTATGTGACCCATGACCTAGAGTTGGCTACCATAGCACATGATTTAAAAATGTGGAGGCACTACCTCCTGGGAAGGAGATTTGTGCTTATGATAGACTATTGTGGGTTGAGGCACCTGTTTGATCAACCGAAACTCAACGCCAGGAAAGCTAGGTTGATGGATCTCCTAAGTGAATTCAATTTCAAAATCAAACACATAAAAGGAAAGGAAAATAGGGTGGTTGATTCCCTTAGAATAAGTATAAAAACAATTCATCTGGAAATAGTAAGCACCTGTGAAACGGATGTCAGGGAAAGAATCTGAAATGCACAAGAGACAGATACATTCTTTAAGACTGTGACCTCATACCTAAGACAAGAGCCTACAGGGATGAAGTATGAAGGTTACCAAATACACGAGGAAGGGTTGTTGACTTATAAGAACAGATTGTATATTCCAAACTGTGACGACCTAAAGAGGTTCATAATGGATGAACTACATAAGAGACCATATACTAGTCACCCAACATATTCGAAGATGATCATGACCACTAGGAAATGATTCTATTGGCCTAGGTTGATGAAAGACATAGCTAACTATCTAGCTAAGTGCCTAGAGTGCCAGCAAGTTAAGGCGGAACACCGACATCCAGAAGGATTGTTACAGCCCCTACCAATCCCAGAATGGAAATGGGAAACCATGTCCATGGAATTCATCACTGGACTACCAAGGTCGACCAAGAAAAATGATGCCATCATGTTCATGATGGAAAAGTTGAGCAATTCTTCTCATTTCATCCCTGTCAAGTCAACTTGTAAGGCAATAGATATCGCCAACATATTCATGAAGGAGATATTCAGACTGCATGGCATGCCCAAGGAAATTGTATCTGACCAAGATACCAAATTCACTTCAAGTTTTTGGAAATCCCTAATGGCCGGTTTGGAGACAAAATTGTTATTCAGCATAGCTTATCACCCCCAAACTGATGGATAGACATAAAATTTACGTCGATAGAAAGATAACTCCCAAAGAGTTCAAGACCGAAGACCATGTCTATCTCAGAGTTAAACCTAGGAAGATTTCCCTAAGAATGGGAGCCTATGCCAAGTTGGCACCTCGGTATTGTGGACCCTTTGAAGTCTTAGATAGAGTGGGACCTGTAGCCTATAGGATATCACTTCCTCCCACTGTAAAGGCACATAATGTTTTTCATGTTTCATTATTGAATAAATATGTACATGATTCTAATCATATAATTGATTGGTCTGTGATCCAGGTGGAGCCAGAGGGAGAATTCCTACCAGAACCCCAATGCATATTAGACAAGAAGGAAACCTCACTCAGGAACTGAACCATTGCACAGGTCAAGGTGCAGTGGAAACACTTTGGCCCAAATGAGGCTACATGGGAAATGGAAGATTCCATGAGACAGGCATATTTGATTTTGTTTACTCCTGTACATACATATCATGTTGATAGATAGAACATCGAGGACAATGATTCCTTTAAGGGGGAGGGAATTGTAACACCCTGTTTCCCCCAGTCTATAAATATAACTATATGGGCTGAGGAACTATGGAAAATTGAAAAGTGTGAATGTTTGATTTGATGGACCTTGTGTAGAAGTTCGATGAATGTAAATTCTGATTATTTTAATAGAAAATGGTTACGTGTTGCATGACTGTTGAAAGAGGGGATGTGCAAAGAGAGAGACCAGGAATGAATTCCCATCAGGATGGTAGGTGGGAAGGCCTCCTCAAGAGTTAATGAGGGATGGGGCAAACTTCCCATCAACAAGGCTTCTAGACCTGACCACGGACTGGGGGATTCGAGCCACACACAGTCTTACCTAGGAAGGCAAGGAAGCATGGGGGACGGAGGGAGACCTACGGAGAAAAATGTAGAGATGAGAGAGGAAACTCTTGGGTCTGAGGAAGGACTGAAGGAGGAATAGTGAGTTCTGATCACGAAAAATTAGAGATTGAGCCAGGAGAAAGAGAGTAACCTTAGTCATGATCTATTTTTTGTATTGGGAGAAGGAGAGTAACCTTTGTCCCTAACATTCGTTGAGATGGAAGTAAAAGATGGAATCTCAAAGCATCGTGGCTTAAGCTCAGGGGTGGCCAGTGATAAATCCATTAGGATTGACAGAGCCTATGGTTGGGTGGAGACAAGCACCCCTTTCAGCAGTCGCATCACACTCTATGGTTTTGATAAGTGTTTCCTTGCCTTATGCTTTTGAATTGAAAATCATGGATGCATGCGAGTATTCACATGTCTATAAAGGTTTCTTTATCTGTATTAAATGATTAAGTTATGAATATGTGTTTGTTTCCTTGAGAGCCTATAATTCCGCTTGGAGTTCCATGCACCCCAGTTTAATCACTCGAAGGCAGTTTCCCCAAGGAATTTCATCACCGTTCTAGAGTCAAGTGGGTACTTCCCTGAATGCGGAGGTTGAATCTCGCAATCCCTGCAGGGACGAAGTCTATTAAGCTCAAGAGAGGTAGTGCATATATACACAGGCTCTCTGTGAGGTAAGTAGAAACCCATAGCCACTTAAGTCCTAGACCTGATCAAGGAGTGCAATAGATGTGCCGAAGATCCCTCTATGTGTTAAGTCCAGGAGAAAGAGCGTAAGGCTCTTAAATCCTTCATAACTGATGAAGCTCGGGAGGGATAACGAGAAATTCAAGTATCGAAAGGGAGTATCCTTTCGTTCAAAAGTTGAACGGACAAGATCTGTTCAGGAAGATTTGTGGTCTATCACAACCGTTAGATTTGAGGAAGGAACGCAGGCATTAACACCTCGACCCCTTCAGACTTCGCAAGATTCGCACATCGGGAGACTCGCACATTGGCACAACTAAACTCCCGAAACCCTAAATTATGACATGATCTAGACCATATATCTAAGGATCTATCGGGACCCTCCCTGACCGTCGGATTGGCGAGATCGGGGATTCACACATCAGGAGATTCGCACATTGGTGCTACTAAACTCCCGAAACCTAAAGTTGTGATGTAATCGAGTCCATTGGATCAAAGAAGGTCATGGACCATCGATCCAATGTGATTATATTAACGCAACAATACGTCACTACTACATATGACCAAATTTGCCATGATTTTTTGTTTCTATTGCCACACATATCCATCGCACTTTCCACGAAAACAAAGACTATTTTTCATGGAAATTTTTTTGTCGCTATATCCATAAACCAGGCTTTCGTGGAAATAATGATGACATAAGGCCACCACATGTCATCATCCTCAAGATAGGTTTACCTTTAAAAGTGTGGAAATAACGACAAAACATCATCGCAATAGGGACGAAAAACCATGCCAAAGTAAAAAACTAACCAACAGCTTATGACACAGATGCCATATGTGCGAAGAAAAGGCATGGAACGTTGCGATGAAATTTCATCACTATTGCCACGAAAATCCTTGAATCACCAATAGTTTATGACGCAGATGTTATATGTGCGACAAAAAATCATGGAACATTGCGACGAACCTTCATCATTATTGCCACAAAAAGCCTTGGTAGAGTAAAAATCATTTTTGTATGGAAGACTAACTTTCGTCGCTATTGCCACAAAAATTCTTGGTAGATTAAAATGTTTGCAATGAACTTTCATTGCTATTTCCACACCTCCTATAGGTTTTTTTTTTTTTTAATCTACATGAGAATCAACATGAAGAGTTGGAAATAGTTGTAGACAAGCAAATTTGTATAGTTGATAAGCTAGTCCCTTACACTACTAGACTCGAGAGATAGCTATTGGCTAACCATTGTAGCCACCCTATGATATATTTGTATAAACTTCACCTACTTGATAATGATGATTCTTGGGAAATTTTCTAGGATGATAGGGACATTTGTTTCTTTTTGCTTATTGAGATCAAGTTGATACTCTAATGTCATTCTCATAGACAAAAAAATGTTTCCCAAGGGCTTACTACCTTTGGATAATTCCTTTTCCCTAAGTGATGTTGGGAGTAAGAACACATCCTCTCAAGGCTTCAAAGAGAAAGGTATCATACACTATCCTTATGAATATTGGTGCAAATGATGACCCTAAAACTTTGTTTATAAGCATTAATTGTTTCAAGTTAGAAAAGAAAAATAATATTACTTTATTCCTTGAATTCAGGGATGTCTTTGTTTATTCATATGATGACTTTTGTGGTTTTGACCTGAGAATTATCCATCATGCTATTACTATAAAATACAACACTATTCCTATTTGGAAAAGACAACAACTAGTTACGCTAGCCTTTGAGACCACTATTAGGAGGGAAGTTGACAAGATGCTCAATGCAAATATCATAATTGGTTCTATGTCCAGTCCCACCACTAACATCCACAGATCCATTTGATTGAGTTAACCTTGTAGCTAGAGAGGAATATGCTTCTTCAAAAGCATAGGTAAGGGAATAAGCAATAGAGGTGGTTTAATCCATTGTCTCAGAAGAAATTAGCTGGGTAAATACAACACCATTAGCAAGAGAGGATACATAGGTATTTGAGGCATAGGATTCTTCTTCAGTAGCAAAGAAAAAGAAAAGGGAAAAGGAAGCAATAGGAAAAGTAAACCAAAAGTAGCAAAGGTGGAAGTAGAAGAAGGAGAGATAATTATTGACTTACGTGTCAAGTAATTTTAGTGGGTTTCTAACTTTGTCCTAATTCACAAAATGAATGGGTACATTTGACTATGTGTAGACTTTCGCACCCTTAACAAGGAAAGAGGGAAGGATAACCTTATGCTCCCCAACATGGAACTAATCCTGCAACAAGTTGTAGGATCCCAAATGATGTCTCTACTTGATGGATTCTTAGGTTGTGATCAAATTCACCTCAAGTGAGAAGATCATTATAAAACCACCTTCACTTTTGAATGCATGACCTTTGTTATAATCAATGCAGGTGCCACTTTTTAGAGAGATACGCACATAACATTTGATGACTTAGTTGGTATTATTTTTTAGGTTTACCTCGATGACCATACTATTCATTCCAAGCTATTAGGAGATACTTTTAATTGCCTGAGGCAATTATTTCCATGTTGCAGAAAGTACGACATGTCCTTGAATCTAGCTAAGTCTATATTTGGTGTCTCATTTAAGCATACAATCAAGAAACATGTGAAACAAGAGAACACTTGTGAAACATACAAGAGACATAGACACATAGTGTGGGTAGTGCCAATAGTGCCTAACACCTAGCTTGTCTTATTATGTGAAATAGAGTTACAATATGAGCACTATTGGCTCGATTCATAATCCTTGGGAAAAGTCATGCAACTTGCTACACATCACCAAGACAAAACACTCATACACATATTTTCCCCCACTAGAGTTCACTGTAGAAAAGTTCATGACATCCTTCCACAGTCAAAGTACAAGCAAGACATCTACTTCAACAAGGCAAGCAGCTCACCAAGGTTCAAATTCAGCAAAAGTATCTTGATATCCCGAGGGAAATTTATGCTATGGGGACCATTTATTCCTAAGGGGGGAGGAATGATCCAAGTGGATCTCGTTGGCCATCCACCTCTTCCATATCTCTGCTATATTTTTTCTTTTGTCTCATTTCGTTCTCAGCATAATCTGAATCATGGTTGGAAAACATGAACCTATGCTTTTATCTACGAAATCACCATAGTAATAAGAAGGCTAGGTTGGCCATCTAATAGTTTAAGGAAAGTTCCTTACTGTGGTGGAAAACTCTAGAACCACAATTCGGGTGGAGTAATTTTTCTATGACATGGGAGTAATTTGAGGAACAATTTCGTAAGAAGTATGTTTTCGAAGAGTATTTGGAGTGAAAGTTGAATTCTAGGTTCCCATAATCTTAAAAGACATAGCATTTATATTTATAAAAATTATTTAAAAAAAGCATGGTTGCCACAAACTATGATTAAAGGTGATAATAAGATGATAGTGCAAAGAAGTTTTCTACAAATTCAAGTTAAGATTTTAATTTTTTTGCAAGGAAGAGTGAGCTACCCAATGCAAGAACTAAGAACTCAAAATTAATTATAGAAAGGAAACAAAAACATCCACTTAAAAAAAAAATCTCAAAAGATTATTCAGAAGCAAAACTCTTGTATGGGTCAAATAGAATAAGGGTCTATTAGTATGAAATGAAAGTAGTAATACAAATGGTTCCACCTAATATTTTATATATTCATGATCCTCCAAGAAGTTGGTTAGTTTATGCCAAGGAAATATATTGGAATTCATAACGACCATGTTTTTCTTCCTCCAGATTTCAAATAGAAGAATCAATATGAATCCAAAAACAACGAGGAGGCTTAGGACCTTCTAAAGCCCAACCAAAATTGGTTGTGATTGATGGAACCCCTACCTTCCATACAGAAGAAAACAACCATCTCATGAAAAAAAAAAATTAAATGAAATATATATGTCTTATGATGAAAACCTATTTTTTTGGCATCTTAAGATGGAGCTTGGCTTGAAAACTAGTTTTCCCGAAAAGTCTTATTCTATGGAATAAAATGTTTCCTCATGCTGAAAACCTCTATGAGGAACCACTAGGCATAACAAAACTGAAAATAAAAAATGGAAGTCTATTCTGAGAAAAAATATTTTAAAAAGGAAAAATTATCCTAATGATTCCCCTCTACGTCATTTCAAATACATTATACCTTATTTATGCCTATTTAACTTTCTTTGATGGCATCATAGAAGTATCAAGGATCCAACTACAAGTTTCAAGAAATAGGATAAGCATCAACCATATAGCCCTCAATAGTTTTTGGCACAGGGGCAGACCCAGGGTTCAACGCTACAACAACGCACCAACAAAACCCTAACTACCGGCCCTTTCAGCAACACCTGTGAAGCAGATGAAGTCTCACCCAAGGTAGAGGTAGGGGTGGTTGCAGGACTTAGGTGTCTAAAACCTTAGCTGGGACAAAGATCTATGATTGTAATACTTAACAGAGCATTTAGCACCGACATTTCATCAATATTTGACCACTATCTAATCCACAGATAAAACATAGTATTTCACCATTCATCCAGATCTGATGTATCTAAGCACTTATCATAGAGAGGTAGATTAGATCTAGTAGATTCAAGCACTAATAATATCCACATAGTTCAGATCTAACATCCATATACATCATTAGCACAAAGCATAAACAGATCTATCTATCTATATCAAAGCACTTAGCAAATAAAGACATAAACACATCGCACAAAGAATAGCACAACATGTACGTGGTTCACCCACAACCTGGGGCTACGTCCACCAACTCTTCTTCTTTATTATTTTGGTCAAGCTTCTTATAGGCACATAGCATCAAAATCCTACTCTGCAAAAGACAGGAGATCTACATGCACTCTGCTAGATCCTCCTTCTTCAGGTTAGGGTACAACACCAAGCCTTCTTACAATTACTTGCATGTAGCTCTGCAAGTCTCACACAGTATGCACAAAGCATCTAAAATCCATACTTATCACTTAGCCCAATATCACACACACACATATATATATGTGTGTGTGTGTGTGTGTGTGTGTGTGTGTGTGTGTGTGTGTGTGCCTCTCCTTACATTGCCCAGACATCTATTTATACTTTACAAAATAGGCCTAAACATGGGTAAACCCATGGGTTGGCATCCCCATACCTGTTACATAATCCCAAATCCAAAAAAGGACCCAAAAAGGGGCTAAGATCCCATGATCTCTACTTCGTCTTGCGCTCCACCTTCGACAGGCTGTCGAAGTCCCAAAATAGTTCAAACTTGACCAAGGATATCCCAAAACTTGTTCAAGGGCCAACAGGCCCCCAACACTCACCTGTGACTCATCCCGAGTCACTTTGATCTGGGTAGTTCTGATTCAAAATCCTTGAGCTTGGCTCAAGCTGCTTCAACTTGTTGTTGTGCCATGGCCTCCTATTCAGCGAACTCCTAGATGACTAAATCTTTGGCAGGTTCCTCTAGGCGTTGTTCAGCTACACTAACAACCTGCTCCAGTTCTGCTCCTCGGCCTTCGACTTCTGTGAATAGTTGGTAAGCCTTATATTGTACAGGTTCGAGCATCTGAGTTACTTCCATAAATCTGCTCTAGATAGTGTGGATCTGCTACTGGGTGGTGTGTTTCTCTTGGGATCGCTTCATTCTTTCCACAGCTGACAGGGGCTTCAGCTGTTCCTGTATTATCTCTGCTTGTTGCTTTGCTTCCTGGAGTTGTGAATCCAGTGCCTACAATTATGGGTTCTCTCTGATTTTCTCATACATCTAGGCACTGCAATTACTCATCTTCTTGCATTCCATGACAAGGGCCTTTATCCTTTCAACTGTGCTCCAGGTGATTGCTTCTCTTTGATCCCTTACATCCTGCAGAATCTCAAGCACTGTGCGGAGCTCTAAGTCTGCTATGTGTTCTTGTAGCTGTTGGATAGCTTCTGCGAACTACTCTACTTCCTTCATGACTCAGTCCTTTGCCTTTATTTCTAAGACTGTCACAAAACGAAGTGCTCTGCTGACCGCTTCTTTCACTTCGAGTTTCTTCACAAGTAATTGTTCTTTTCCTTGTTGCATCTATGCTTTTTCTTCATCAAACTTCGCTTGGAGAGAAATATTTTTCTGTTCTGCAGCGTTGCGTTGTTCTACGAGTATGCCTTGCACTTGCTTCAAGACCTGAGTGGCTTGTTCTATTTCCTCTTGTGCTCGTCGAAGGCGAGCTTCGACTGTATCAGCTAGTCGATGGAGTTGGGCTGACTCATCTCCCAACTTTGGTTCTCTCGATGGCAGGGGCGCAGTGGAGACTACGCAGTTAGACTGAAGGGCCTATTGTAGCCCTTGGATTTTGACTCCAATTCTATCATACATTTCTTCCTTCTTGGCTTCTTGTTTCTCTGCTATTTCCAGTGAAGCGTCGTTCATGGTTGTTATGATGAAGTCAAAATCATCGGAAGTGAGGACAGTTTTCATATTTGTCATGGTGTCTTTCTATTTCTTCCGGGAAGAAGGTTTCGGGGGGGAAACCTTCCTCTTCTTCAAGGGGTCAACCTCATCTCTGGGTGGTGTTACTTCATCTGGATTTTTTTCAGCTTCTACTTCATCATCACCCCCTCGGTCAGGTGACACTGAAGCAGTCTTTCCTAAGGAACTGCTTAAATTGTGGACCTACTCAGTCTTCTTGGGTGTATTATGTTCTTTATGAGTGTCCTATGGGCTGTCAATATCAAATATCTTTGCAGGTTTGGTTGGGATAAGGAGGTAAGCGAACCATTCCTTAGTGATCTCCTCAAGGCCTTCTTTTGTAAGTTTATAATATTATTAGAGATGTTCTTTATGTTCATATGCTCGCACTATAATGTATATGAAGTGTCGATATGCACTGAACTTCATCAGGGGTCAGAACCTCTATAAGATTTTTGGAGTCATGCGAAGCTCAGCTTTGATGAATCTCTTTAGATGGAGGTAATATGTATGAAACACGACATTCGACTACCACTATTTGTTCATATCACTTGAATACCAAAGGGTAGTGAACTTCACAGCAAGCGGTTCGAACGAATCTATATCCGGGAAGGTTGCACCTTCCGGCATCTCCCAGGCAACGAAGGTGATGAGGATCAGGAGCCAGCTAAAATGAAATTCATAACCTTGATCCTATGCTTCTCAACAGTCTAGTTCTAACTGATTAACTAGGTACTTCACCCAGTTCATCTGTAGGCCTTCCATGCACTTCCCTATGAGGTCAACGACAAAGCTGGTGACCTATGTGGGTTGGTTATTCCTTACTAACTTTCTAGCTATCAGTTGGCATGTTAGGCACACTGTGCCACTTTGGATGAAAGCTACCTTGTAGCCTCTTGTTCCCTTCTCAACATCACCATATGTATCCTTGATCTTCTATGCCAGCATGTGATCTGTGGATTTTCCTGGATAAAACTCCTGCGGGTCGAGTCCTTTCATACTCAGTCCTATGATCCTATGGATCAGCGTTGGAAACTGTAATACGATAGTTTATCCATAAGTATTCGCCATGGTAACATGATAGTAGTAGATTTACACATGCATTGACTTCCTGGTGTATTCCGAAGTGTGGGATCTTCATGACATTCATAAGGGTGGTCTGCGCGAGGTTCATCATCCACGACTGGGGAATTATCTTCGAATTATTTCCCTTCGTCATGGTCAGGTATTTATATGGGGCGAGCATACCATAGATCTTGCGATCTCCGAGGTTGAAGTCGTTGAACTTCAATGTTGTGATCTTATCCTACTCTGTTTGAACTGCACATATTCCCTTCAGGAGATACACAGTGACCATGGTGTACTCAAAATCTCTTGGCACACTATCATGATTCATTGTGCCAACCAGAGGCAGGATGTAATCAAGCAATATGGTTGGAATCAACTTCGCATTTTCTAGGTCATGTTTGTGCTTGGTTCTCTTTTCCGCTGAGGTTTTGGATGATCCAGCTCTGCGAGTAGTTGACAGAGAGGCTTGCAGTCCTCTCGTCGATGACACTTTTATACCTGCATACATCGACATTACTCGTTCATTCATGATGTCGATGAGAACTTCTTAGACAACTTTCTCTGCAACGGTGAACTCGTCCGACATACACGCTCAGGGTTGGAAATCTCGAATTCGAGGAGTAACTTAGACACTGCAACGGGATAGAAGACAATAGTGTAATGATCACTGTGGAAAATCAATGAGTCTGCGGGCTCAGATTCATGGTTAGAAAAAAATTCTCGGTGCATGACACGACAGGATAAATAGATAACTTGGCAACGAATCTCTTGCAACGGGCAAGAAGCCTTCATTAACTCTATTATGTTTGTTACGGCGTGTTCCAACGGTATTTTGGTGAACCATAAATGCCTTTCTACCCGTTTGGAGGCTCGGCCTAACGGTTATATTGTTTCCAATGGCTATATTGCTTCATCCTGGTGAAGTGTCATGTGGCGTCGTTCTGTTATCCCGACGAAGCTCCAATTTTGTAAATTTTCCCTCTGCGAAGTTCCCTCTGGAACCTTCTATAACTTTTCGATCTTAGCTCTCTTCTTACTTAGCTTTATGGCCTTCTTTCCAGTGAGTTTCGTCTCAGTATTCCTTTTTCCATTTTGATTCTTATCTGTGTTTGGCATAGTTACTTCGCGTTGTTGAGATTCTTTCCTAATATTCAAGGGTGATACTTCTTCTTTATCTGGAATAGGTACTTCAATATTCTCTGGGTCTTCTAGTGTTCTTGCAACTTCGACATCTGGGTCTTTGGTGTTAGATAGCTTCGATCTATTTTTTTGTTCATCAATCAAGTGTGTGATCCTTCTAGTCATGAAATCTTTTAGCTCTTGTTTCTTCTTCTCTAAAAATTCTTCTTCCTCCTTCCTTCTAGCCTGATCTCTTTCAATCCAAGGTTTTCCTAGTAACATGGTAAATGGGGCATTGTTCTCAATAATTTTAACAATCTCAAAATCCTCCTCCGTCAAAGTCCCATTGGCATTCATAGGTATCTGTGTGAGCTTTCCACATAGGTCTATCAGATTTCCTCTAAATAGTCCTATTCCTCCCAATGAAGGAGTCATAGTAGGCTTCCCTAAAAGTTCCCAAGTTATTTTTGTCATGATATTCACCTATGTTTCCTCATCTAGAACACAGTCAATGTCGAAGTCTCCTATTCTTGCTTCTATGCATGTTTTTTCTTTGAAGATCTCTGATAAGCTGACATGTTAGTGGTCATTCAGGGTGTCTTTTATATGTAGCAATACTTTCTCTGATTCTTTCTGGGGTTCTTCCATAATCATAGTTTTTGGATCTGCCTTAGGGTTTTCTTGTCTCATGTTCTTTCCTTCAAGCTTATAAATCATTCTAGGGCAATCCAATACTTCATGGTCCATAGCTTTGCAACAAAGACAACTAGGTCTTCTCCCAGGGCACTCCTTAGCAAGGTGTCTCGGTTTTCTGCAACTGTAACAGAGGGTTAATCCTCTCTTTCTTTTAAATGATTCCCAACTCTTCTTGTACTGTGCGCTAGGATCATAGTAGATAACCTGCAAACATTTATTTCTAGGATCCTGCATCCTCTTGTTAGTCCAAATATTCTTTCTATGCATAGGTATAATATATATTTCACTATTCTTATCAGATCTACGCATATCAAACCTTCTTTCATCTATTAGTTCCCTAGTTTTCAAGCTAGGATATAATCTATCAAACATGCCTAGATCCATACTGTTGAAACAAAAATTTCCATGTATCTTACTTCTACAGAGCACAAATCTTTAAGATCTATAACTTTTCACTATTCTTACCTTTATCAAAGTACAGAGCTTCCAAATCTTACCTCTTTTCTTCAGATCTGACCTATTTTCTTAGCACAGAGCTTCACAGGTAAGGTGGAATGTTGCGCACTAGGACAACAGATCTACGTACGAAGTTGTCACAATTTCAGGTCGGATCTTTGCACAAAGCTTCTTCTTCCTCAGTTCCCAGCAATAACAGTTTCAGGTTGGATCTTTGCAAAAAGATTCTTCTTCCTCAGTTCCCAGCAATCACAGTTTCAAGTCCCGGCAACGGAACCATTTGTTGGCACAGGGCCTGACCCAGGGTTCAACGCTACAACAATGCACCAACCAAACCCTAACTACCAGCCCTTTTGGTAACACCTGCGAAGAAGATGAAGTCTCACCTGAGGTAGTGGAAGGGGTGGTTGCAAGACTCAGGTGTCTGAAACCTTAGCTGGGACATAGATCTATGATTGTAATACTTAACAGATCACTTAGCACCGACAGTTCATCAATATTTGACCACTATCTACTCCGCAGATAAAATAGATTATTGCACCATTCATCCAAATCTGATGTATCTAAGCACTTATCATAGAGAGGTAGATTAGATCTAGCAGATTCAAGCACTAAGCATATCCACATAGTTCATATCTAACATCCATATACATCATTAGCAAAAAGCATAAACATATCTATCTATCTATATCAAATCACTTAGCAAGTAAATATATAAACACATAAACACATCGCACAAAGCATAGCACAACATGTACGTGGTTCACCCCCACCCTGAGGCTACGTCCACCAACTCTTATTCTTTATTATCTTGGTCAAGCTTCTTACAGGAACACAACATCAAAATCCTACTCCGCAGAAGACAGGATATCTCCGCACACTCCGTCAGATCCTCCTTCTTCGAGTTAGGGTACATCACCAAGCCTTCTTACAATTACTTTCACGTAGCTCTGAAAGTCTCACATAGTATTCACAAAGCATATACAATCCATACTTAGCACTTAG
>JASDQU010100292.1:483032-500307 GCA_032191745.1 Picea mariana | reverse complement strand
GACCAGAGGGAGCGTCGCCTGCGTCAGCGAACCATCAAGGAAGTGCTCGTACAGTGGAAAGATATGACTCCAGCAGATGCCACTTGGGAACCAGCTACCATTCTGCAGCAGTTTCCACATCTCAAGCCTTGAGGACAAGGCTGTTTTTAAGGGGGCGGACATGTTAAGGTCCTAAACCGCACATAGGTAGATCAATGTATTCGGATGTAATAAAGGTCAATATTAATAAGACCTTTCAATAAAATAGAATAAGGCGGATGTAAGAAGACCTAATAGAAGCTTCCGCTTCTAGAAGGATCTTCCTCTAGATGCTTCTCTTAATAGACATATTTAGTATAAATAAGAGTCGAGGGTATGAAAACCCTAGCTTGGAGATTATTGTAATAGAGCGTTGCTCGATTGGAGGTTTCCCCCTCGAAGAGGCCTGTGAACATTTCTATCTGAATCAAAGTGTTATTTCTGCTGCTATTTCGTATATCATTTCTGTGTAGTGTGAAGATTATGCTGGATATTTTACTGTTATTCTGTCATTTCTAGCATTTCATTTATGTTCTGCATATTTTATATATCTGGTATCTTTCAATGGTGGTTGATATAGATGGATTTCAGTGGCCTCCCACCTATTCCAACTGGCTCATTTTGGCAGTTTTTTCCTGGTTTTCGGGTCCTTGACTTCCGGGGTCATTTTGAGGCCCTAAACAGTGTTTTTAGGGCTTGCCATAGTCAAACTATAGATGGATCTGGACTCTAACAATAACATGTGTAGTCCCTGGATAGAACTTTCCAATGGGACATCATGCACCTAAAACAAAGATCGTATGCAAAAGTTACGACCCCGAGAATTTGATATACTAACTTACCCCAATGGGGCTCACATGACTTTTGGCGCTTCATCTCCTAGGGTTAGGTTTTTGGATGTCTAGGGTTTTTGGAATTATTTTTTATTGTAAAAAGGCCTTCAAAGCCTCCTTGTAATCATATTCTTGTGAATGAGCACAACCATCACATCTCTTCTCAGAGATAAGTCGCCACGATTCTAGCAAGCTTGTTTTCCTCTGCATTTTACAGTTTCAACTTATTTCGTTATTGAATAGAAACCAATTTTACTGTATATTTGTTATTCCTTGTTAAGCATATTTTAATAATATGTATTCATTTCATTATTCTTATAAAATATATATCATTGGTATCAGAGAGGTTTTCTCTTTGTCCTTTTTAATGCATGTCCCCAATGCGGTCAAGGTATAAAGAATTGGGTCTCGAGCTTGTTTCTCTTGAGGAAAAAATCTCTTGCACACCCAAGCGACCTCTCATGGAGAGAGAAAATAAATATGATGGGACATGAGATCCTTTCAAAATTTTTCTTGAGGAAACCCTCACGCAATAAAGGAATAAGATGATGGATAGTTTCACACAAATCCTTCTAGGGCTACCAACAAGCGATGCATCTTCCTCAAGCAGAGGCGTCACTCCCTTCAAGGTACAAATCAACTTTGATATTTCTATATTTGAAGGTCATATAGACGTAGATGTTGTAGACAAGTGGTTGAATCTACTAGAAGGATATTTTTCTATCCATAACTTTTTGAATAGAGAAAAAATTATTTTTGCGCTCCTCAAAGTCCTTCCCCATGTCAACTATTGGTGGGAAACTTTTTGTGAGAAAAAGGAGATAAAATAACCCTCATTATTTATAGTCATGGTCACCTAGGAATTCTTCAAGGATGTTATTAAGGAACAATACTACCCTGTTGAAAGTTATGATGACCTGTATACAAAATGGACCGCACTGCGACAAGAAAGAGACCAAGCAGTGCCCAAGTTCACAAATATCTTCCATACCTTGCATACCACGTTGGGTATCAAATATTATGAGCGACATCTGGTGCTCAAGTATCGTGGTTATCTGCATCTATATATCCATATCGAAATGGAATTTTTGGACATTTCATCCTTGGGAGTGGCCTATTAATATGCCGTAAAAATTGAGCAGAAGCTCAAACAAAGGATGAAAAAATTTGGGCTTGGGAACCTCTCACAACAAAAGAAAGGAAAGGGCAGCCCCAACCTGTAGAAAAAAGGACATAGAAAATATGGACAACATCAGGAAAATCAGTTTAAGCTGCAAGAAAAGAAGGACACCAGAAAGACAAAAAAAGATACCAGGAAGTGGTGCGACTTCCTTAAGAGCCCCTGGCATAACACTGTTGATTGCCACTCCAAGCAGTCATTGGTGGCTGAAGTGAAAGCATATGAATCAGATGTAGGTTCTGACTCAGATTCAAAACCAGAAAGGGGGATATAGATCATTGACGCAAAACCTAATGCTACCGTTTCCACCACCAAGCTCCACCCTAGTGATCCAGATGAGCCAGAGGAAGGCGAGTGCATTTTTCATTCACATATGTGGGTGAATGGTACCCCGCTGCACTTCATCATTGATACTAGTAGCCAGAAGAAACTCATATTAGTAGAGGTTTTCAAGTGGCTCTCCCTACCAACAATTCCGCACCCACAACCCCACACCATTGGATGGCTCCACCAAGGAAGCGATATCCACATAAGCCAACAATGTCGCCTATCATATGACATCAAGCCCTTAAAAGATGAGGTATTGTGTGATGTTTCTCCTATCGAAGTTTGTAATGTTCTTTTGGGCCAACCATATTTATGGAAACATCATTTTATATATGAGTTTAGGCCTCACAGTGCTATTATTAATTTGAATAATAAATTGTATAGGATACCCGAGGCAATCCCACCTAGTGTTATTTTCTTGATCTCTTCCAAGCAATGCAGGAAGGTCATCTCGTAGATGGGGAAGTTTGTCTTCTTCATGATTTTCTCTCAGAGTGAGAAAAATATCACACCCACATCTAGGGCCTCCATGACCGATCTCTCGACACAATAGAAGAAAGTGGATAAGGTCATGGAATAATACTCTAATATGATCTCCTCACCCACTGGGGTACCTTTGCACTGTCAGGACAAGTATCCCATCGATTTGACCCTCAGTGCACTGCTTCCCAATGAGCCAATATACCACCGCTCTCTATTATATAATGAGGAGATCAAGTGGTAGATCCAAGAACTACTCCACAAGGGGCACATCCATCCTAAATCATCACCTTGTGGGATCCAAATCGTGTTGGTATAGAAGAGATATGGAACCTGGCGACTCTAAATTGATTACCGAGACCTGAATAAAATCACATTCAGAAACCAGTACTCGATTCCCCGAATCGATGACTTCGATCAACTCATGGGGCCCAAATACTTCATTAAGATTGATCTGAAGTATGGCTACCACCAGGTCCCGATAGAAAAAACATATGTATGGAAGACTGCCTTCAAGTCAAAGGAAGGTCTTTTTGAATGGTTGGTCATGCCCTTTGGTTTGACAAATTCTCCAGCCACTTTCATGAGGATGATGGATGATATCCCATGACCATTCACCAATACTTTTGTAGTGGTTTATATGGATGAAATCCTCATCTACAACAAGACTTGGCTGGAACACTTGTAGCATATTCAATAGGTTATGCACAGCCTGCGACAACACAAGCTATACACCAACCTGGAAAAATGCTCCTTTGGAATGGATAGAGTCCATTACCAAAGCTACATCATTGATCATCATGCCATACATGTGGATCCAAAAAATATCCAGGTCATCCATGATTGGCCAGCCCCAACCACACTCACCGAGCTTCAGAGCTTCTTGGGCCTTGCCAATTTCTATCGCAGGTTCATGTTGGGATTATCCCATATTGCTTGGGCCCTCAGCCAAGTAACCAGGGGTGGTGGTAAGGGAACATTTGTGTGGGATCGGTCCCAACAATAAGAATTTGATGATTTGAATTAGATATTATGCTCAGCCCCAGTACTTTCATTACCAGACCTGCAACAACCCTTTGAGATTGAGACATATGCTTCACACTATGTTGTGGGTGTCGTTCTCACTCAGCATCGCCACCCTGTGGCCTATCATAGTGAGATTCTATCATATGTGATCCATAAGTACCCTAATTACAAAAAATAAATGTACTACATTATGCAAGCCTGTCGCTAGTGGAGACATTACATTCTTGGGAAGGAGACAATCATCCACACTAATCATAAGCCATTGCAACTCATGCAGACACAAGGAAAATTGTAGAATGACTGCCATCAGAAGTGGTCGACATACTTGCAACATTTCCACCTCAACATCAAGTATAAAACATGAAGTACCAACCAAGTCGCGTATTTCCTCAGTTGACCACTAGTCGTGACACTCACCACAATGATAAAATCTTGTGACCACGAGACCTCTGGATGGCTCTAACTCTATGAAATAGACCTGAACTTCGCCACCACCTAAGAAATATTGGACGCAAACTTAGTTGTCACTAATTTCCATCTTCAATATGAGTTGTTGTGCCATCTGGGTGATATCTTCATTCCATCAAGTGAGCGATCGAAGATGATTTGGGAAGCCCATCATAGTCGTGTGAAAGGACACTTCGATGTCAAAAATACTATGGCAATGCTGAAGAAATATTTCTACTGGCCAAAAATTCGATAGGATGTCAGGAAGTATATCAGGTCTTGCACTGCCTACGCTATTTCCAAACCAACTACTAATAAATAAGACCTGTACACCCCTCTGCCTACTACTGAAAGGCCATGGGAATCCATCTCAATGGACTACATGTCGGGTCTCCCATCCACAAAGAGGGGCAATGACTATGTTTTTTTGGTTATTGATCCCTTTTCTAAGATGGTGATTCGGGCCACCTCTAAGAAGAACATCACAACAGAGGCCACTACCAACCTCTTCTTTGAATGAGTCTAGGTACATTTTGGAATCTCGCAAACCATTGTCTCAGTTCAAGACAATCGATTTATCAACACATTTTAGTCGAGCCTCTAGTAACTGTTGGATACCAAGCTCACCAAATCCATGACCTTCCACCCCCAGAAAGATGGCCAAATTGAGGTCCTAAATCGAATGATCGTGCATATCCTTCACATGTACAATTCAAAGCACCATCGAACATGGGATGAGAGTCTTCCCTATGTTCAACATAACTACCAACGAGCCCTGCATAGCTCAACCGACCAAAACCAATTTCAAGTGGGGCTGGGATTCCAACCATTGGGTCCCATGGATGTTTCACTACCCCTTGTGGCTACCTCCACCGACTCATCCCCTGCTCCAACTGAAGTTGACAAAGCCACCCGGTTAATTGAGAAGATCCAACACATCCTCCAACAGGTTCAGGATATTATACAAAATTCTAATCCCAAGTAAAAACAACACCATGATCAACACCGAGTGCCACATAAGTTTCAGGTGGGTGTAAAGTTTGGTTGCACTTGTAGAAAGATGCCTTATAGGGCCCCATCAAAATCTTCATCCACTCTGTTATGGGACATACACCATCACCAAGGTTGTGGGTGATAATGATTTTGAGCTCAACATTCCTCCTTTCCTTGTCCTACACCTAGTGTTCAATGTAGATCTCCTTCGGCCTTATTTCCCACCATTATTGGACACCTCAAATATAGAAGAAAAATTGACACCAACATAGCTCAACCCCGACTTCATACAAGAGGCATCTAGTGATCATATGGTGGACACACAGGTCAAGGGAACTCACCAACAAAGGATCCAGTTTTATCGAGTTGTCAAAGCAGGGAATCTCCTGCACCAAGGAAAGTGGCTCACCCGAGGCCAAATTCAGCAGACATTTCCTCATCTAATGGGGGAACTCGACGCAATGGAGAAATTTCTTCCTAAGGGGGGAGGATTGATCGATATGGATTTTGGTGGCATCCCAACTATTCCAACTGGCTCGTTTTGGATTTTTTTTAGTTTGGTTGTTTTTTCCTAGTTTTTGGGTCCCTGACTTCTGGGGTCATTTTGAGGCCCTAAACAACATTTTTAGGGCTCGCTGCAGTCAAATTGTAGACAAATTCAAATTCTATTGGCAACATGTGTAGTCCCTGGATAGAACTTTCGAACATGCTATCGTGCACCTAAAATGAAGATCATATGCAAAAGTTACGACCCCCAGAAATTCATGTACTAACTTACCCCAACAGGACCCACATTACTTTTGGTGCTTCATCTCCTAGGGTTAGGTTTTTTGATGTCTATGGTTTTTGGCATTGATGTTTATTGTAAAAATTCCTTCAAAGCCTCATTGTAATAATGTTCTTTCAAATGAGTGCAACCTTCACATCTCTTCTCAAAGATAACCTACCACTATTCCAACAAGCTTGTTTTCCGCTGCATTTTACAGTTTCGGCTTATTTCCTTATTGAATATAAACCAAATTTATTGTATCTTTGTTATTCTATGTTAAGCATATTTTAATAATCTGTATTTGTTTCATTCTTCTCATAAAATCCGGATCAATGGCCTACTAGATGTTTTAGATTCTCCTATTGTCATGTTGCCTATGTGGACAATCCCTCAACACATGTTCTTCTCCACAACCCCAACATTTCAAGGGTTCTCTCATTGTATTATCAATCTTTATTGGGTCTAATCCAAAGGGTTTATTTCCACTTAGAGTTGGAATTTTTTGTTGGTACACACTCTTATTAGGAAGGATCATCTTAGATATCTTCCCGTGATTCTTAAATCTTGAGGATTTAAAACCCTTCTCGAATCCCAATTTACTTTTCTTCTTCCAATCCTTATGAGGTTCTTCCTTGTTCTTGAATTTCTCATAGTAGTATCTTATCTTTCGAATAATGTATTCTAAATTCTTAGGTTCATCAAACTCAATTCTATCCTAGAAGGACTGAGGCATTCCACTAATAAATCATTACATATTTACCTTTTCATCATTTATGTAGGGCACATACCTCATCATCTCAAGAAATCTGTTGATATATTCATCTATCATGATTTTTACTAGCTTAAGTTCATAGAATTCCTTGGTCTTTTCATCATAGTATCTTTCAGACAGCTACTTTCTCTTAAAAAAATTCTCAAATAGTTTCCATGATAAATCCTTCTCATGAATTCATTTCACATTTATATGGTCCTCCCACCAAATGGAGGCCTTTCCATTCAAGTTGAAAATGGTTATTTGGGCCTTTAAGTTTTCAAAGTAGTCATGGACTCTGAAGTACTTATTCAAGCCAAGTAGCCAAACTTCGGCTTCTTCCCCATTTTTAATTTCTCCATCGAAAATGGGTGGTTTGGATTTATTAAACTCTTCATGGTCATGTCTCTTGGAATGTTTTCTCATGCTTCTTTTCCTATGAGAATGTAATATAGTTTTGCTTCTAGACATTTCCTTGGAGTTGTCAGCTCCCTCACTAGAAGATTCTTCAATTGAATCCTTAACATTAGCATACCTCTTGACTCCATGCTGTACCTTATTTGAGGTGCTTCTTCTTATGTTGTTACTTTCAATACCATGTTTTTGTATCTCGGATGGGCTCTAGTTTTCTTGGTATGATGTTTATCCATGTTACTGGATGTTGTCCCATGTTGCAACTGCCTTTGTATATCTGATAGGATTTGAAGTAGAACTGCATAAATTTCAATTTGCTTTTTCTTGAGCTCCAAATATGTCATATTTTTTACCATATAAAACCATCATTCACAAGCTATATTATGTACTTACTATTGATATTATGGTAGTTGTAGGATATATTAACCTCCACGTGTAAAATTGACAAGAATAGAATATTCCAGGAAGCAAGAAGAAACCCTAAAGCATTGAACATAACCCTAGAAGACAAGTCAGCTAAAGGAAATATTTAATATTTATTTTTTGTCCTCCAAAATGAGAAGTCGACCCAAAAAGATAAGGGGAAGTAGTATAAATACATGACACCAGATCTCATTTGGCACACACAGTTCACAATTGCAGAAATGTAAGAGTGCACACTGTAAAAACTGGGTAAGTGTGCAAGTCTAGAGAGTAGCTGCAGCTGCAGCTACTGCAACCTGTATTCTTGGTTTAGGCTTGGACTTCTATTGGTTATGGTTTGGAATTTCTACCTTGTGTGCTAGCTCTAGAGAGATGTACACTACATTTATTAGCTATTAGGCCTAGGGTTTTCTTCAAGAATTACTCTCTGACAAGGTTAAGGTGCTCGGGGGTGGATTCATTCTGTGGTTGGGTGACAATATTTCTATATTGTCTATGGTTAAATGAGCACACCTATTATTTCTAACAGGTTATGGGCCCACACTATCTTCAGATAGTCTAACCACTGGAAGATAGATTGGGAGGATTTGCTCACTTATAGTTGTAGTTGCAGTCAAAGTTTTTGCTGCAACAACGAAACCCTAACCCTCTTGTTGATCCACCTTAAGTGAAGAGATTGACCTAATTTCTAGATAGCCTAGTGTGCCCTAACCCAGCGCACCTCCTGGTACTCTCAGCGAGCTAATATTCCAAGTTTGAGTTTTTGGTCAAACTCAAAGGTTGACCAAGTCAAAGTCAAAGGTTGACCAAATCAATCATGACTTACTCTATGAAATCAGAAAACAAGTTATAAGGGGCGTCTAACTTCAAAGCATGGAAGACAAGGATTTATCTCATCCTTGCTAAGAATAAAGTGTTGGATATCGTGAAAAGAAATATAGTGGAACCACAGTTTGAAGAAGGAAAAGAGAAGGAACCTTAGAACGTTGCAATTATGGAGAATTTCAAAGACAATGACATCAATTCCATGAGTATCATAGTTGACTCTGTAAAATTCCACTTGTTACCCTACATCTCTCATCTTGACTCATCTAAGAAGATGTGCAATGCCCTAACTAACCTATTCTCAGTGAGAAACATTGGACAAGTAATGAGTCTGAAGAATGAGCTCCGTGACATGAAAAAGAATGATGATGACAACATAACATCATACCTTGTGAGAATATCTCAGTTAAGATATCAACTAAAAGCTAGTACTCAATGGTCTTCCCAAGACATGGGATGCATTTTCCGCAAGCATGAACATAAGGAAGGAATATTTCACATTTGAAGAAATTTGGACTTGTTGTGCACAAGAAGAATCAAGGATTAGCACAAAAGATAAATTCCAAAGGAAAGATGATGACCAAGCCTACACAACAAAGTTCAAGAATTTCAGAAATAAGAAGAATTTTGGCTCAAGGAAGAAACTAAATCAAAAAAAGGATATGTCAAAGATACAATGATGCAACTGTCGAAAGTATGGTCACCATAGGAGCCACTATCCCGAGTTAAAGAAAAGGAAGGAAACAAATGAAGACACGGTTTCCGAAGAAAGGGAACCCTTAAAGAAGGCCAAGAAGGATAAAACAAAATTCTTCTTCTTAGTCAAGGTAAGAATATTCTTCAAAGTTCTTGTACATACCATGTTTTCATAGTTTCTTTACATATCTTGCATATGTATTTCTTAGAATATACGATTTTCAAGTGAAACAATACCTATGGAAGAATAACAAGATAAGGATTGCTATCACGATGACTACAAGTCAAGCAATACACATGAAGAGATGAAGTACAATGACAATCCTTGGTAATAGTTCTCATGGAATCTATTATATAAGTAACAACTGCTAGATAAGACGAAATCAGAATCAAGCTTGAGAGAGACCCAGAAGAATTCAAAAACATAAAGAAGTCAACAATCAAGAGGAAATTAGAAAAAGACTTGTGACACTTTGAAGAAGGCAATAAGGATGCATAAGGAAGTGTGGACTCTCTTAAATGGAGGGAGATGATTACAGAATTCCAAAATAAGAGATTGCATTCATGCATGAAGAAATGATTATGAGGGATCTAATCCTAAATGATATGATCCATTGAGGATTATGAAGTATCTTTTCATGTTCCAATTGAAAGTAGTAGCCATGATAAGCAGTACATGTTCGGTTTGAATATAGAAGAAGTCTTCTTAGAAAAGAAGCCTTAAGGTATCCTTGGTTGTCCATCTACATCCATGATTCTATGATGAAAGGAAGAAGTTGGAATCTTCAGGGCATATAGAAGAAACCATGGACCCAAGAGATAAAGAGAGACATGAGGAAGAACATGTAGATTCCAATAGAGAAAGAAAATCCAGAACAATCAGTCATGATACCAAGAATCACAAGACTACCAACTTGGTTTGAACCCACTAAAAGAAATCAAGCAGAAGAAATGGAAGTTATGATAAAGAGAAGTACATGTAAGAAATTGTTAAAAAGGGTTATCAATGGAAGCATTAGGAGATTCAGAACTAGAGGTTTTTCCATAAGGAGGAGAAGACTATGATAACAACTTGTTCCCGTAAACCAAATATGCCTCTATATGAGCTATTATATCTCTTGTAGTATCCATGGATTGAAGTTTACATCAGTTGTTTTTAAAAGACTATTCTCTCAATAGAGCATATGATGAAGAAGCTTATGTAAAGAAATCTCAAGGTCTTGAGGTATACCAGAAAGAGACCCATGTATGTAAATATAAGAAGACCTTGTATGGATTCAAACGACTTGATGCAGAGTATCTCATATACAACATAAGCATGGTGAAAACTCTCTATGAAAGAGATAGTGTATCAGAATAGTTACTCAGAAGTCTAGGATGATGGATTGATAATCCATGGAAAACTCTCATAATGACATAATAAGTGCTACTTGGATATGTTTCAGTTTGAGCCTTGCCACGATATCATGAACTAGCAGGAAACATAAGTGCAAAATTCGACCATGATATATTGTAATGATCAGAGCTATATGAATTTTTCAGAGAAAACTAGTGTTCCATGACAGACCAAATTAGATTGAGATCAAGTGTTACATTCTCCGTGATTAAGTCCAGAAAATAGAAGTGGTTCTCCAATATATCTCCACAGATGAGAAAATATCATATATTTTGGTAAAGCCTCTGTTAAGATGGAAAAGTATGAATACTTAAGAAACAAGTTGGGGCTCGTGGAGATGACTTCCTTATTGAAAAAGGAAGAGATTACTCCCATGTTGGGAGGCAGAACTGATGTGTTATTCATTTATGGACAATCATTTTTCAGTTCGAAAAATGGTCCAGGATGAATAGTTCCTTTCCAGTTCAAAAAGTGGTTTGATATTTCTGACAGATAGGCATTTTCCAGTTCGGAAAATAATCTAAATTGGACAATCATTTTTTGTCATGAAAATGGTTCGATAGATTGTTGATTTACCATAGACAATGATTCCCCTTATGGCCAATGTGGGGGAATGGTCTAGGACAATCATCCTTATTGGAAGTCACTCTCAGTAGTGTCCTAGTAGAATGGTCTGCCTTGTTGGGTAGTCATTCTTTCGGAGTTCATAGTTGTGATCAATTTAGAAGAATGATACATTTTGGAGGTTGGTGCAGGACAGTCATTTCCTTAGGAAATGGTCCAGACATTCATTCCCTAGGGAAGACTCATTATCTCCAGGTTGTACTATGTTTAGTGTTGGAGGAATGTCCTAGTTAGGTGAATGGTCTAGGTTCAACAATCAAGGATAGGCATTCCCTCGGGCATACTCATTCTCTCCAGGTTGCACTATGATTAGTGCCAGAGGAATGGCCTGGTTAGGTGAATGGTCCAGGCTAAAAATTCAGGGACAATTATTCTTCTATGCTTGAGAATAATAGTCCAGATATCCCATGGCTGATGTTTTACATTCTGAGGGCATATTCTCTTCCAGATCTCACAGATGTGAGTGGAAGAATGGCCCAAATGACTCAGTTTATATCATGATATTGTTTCTATGCAGGTTGATATTAGATGATATGATTTCTATGGAGACTGTATGTCTCTGGACAGTAGAAGTATGCTATTGTGGTGGATTTGTTCCACTGTTTATGGCTATGTGTCACTGATTAAGTAGTCGTGTGCTACTTGGTGTTGTTTTGTACCACTGGGTAGTAGTTGTGTACTACTATGGATAGACACAATTGTGTTCTATTGAATGACATTGTTCTGATTGCCATGTAGACTATCAGTAGTGTTGAAAATGATTATCATATAGATGGATAGTCAGTGTGCTAGTGGAAATACATTCTCCGGGTGGAAAATGGTACAAGAATTTTATTATTCTAGGACATATGTATGGATTAGAAGAATAGTCCTTGTATCCCATGGCATGGCTTCCCACATATGTTGGAATAGTTATTCTTCTAAGGACATATGCCCATATTAGAATAATAGTTCATGTATCACACTTTGAAGTGAGTGACTCATTACTCAGATGGAGTATGGTTTCGAGAGATGATGCAGTTGATGTTGTCAGATGATACTAATAGTGATGATGGTGCTCGTGATCTAATAATGAGATAGCCTATATGGCTATGATGATGCTACACATTGAATGGTATGTTTGTGCTCAAGACCATTTCTTTTAATACCTCCCTAGCTAGGAGGGAGTGTCGATATTATGGTAGTTTTGGGAGGTATTAACCTCCGCATGTAACCCTGACAAGAATAGAATATTCCTAGAAGTAAGAAGAAACCCTAAAGAATTGAACATAACCCTAGAAGACAAGTCGGCTAAAGGAAATATTTAATATTGAGTTTTTAGCCTCCAGAATGAGAAGTTTTCCCAGACAGCTAAGGGGAAGCAATATAAATACAGGACGCCATATCTCATTTGACACACATAGCTCGCAACTGTAGAAATGTAAGAGTGTGCACTACAGAAACTGAGTAAGTGTGCAAGTATGGAGAGTAGCTGCAGTTGCAGCTACTGCAACTTGTATTCTAGACTTAGGCTTAGACTTCTATTGGTTATGGTTTGGATTTTATGCCTTGTGTGCTAGCTCTGGAGAGAGGTATGCTACATTGATTGGCTATTAGGCCTAGGATTTTCTTTTAGAATTATTCTCTATCAAGGTTCAGGTGCTCGAGGGTGGCTTCAACCTATGGTTGGGTGAAAATATTTCTATATTTTCTATGTTTAAACGAGCACACCTATTATTTATAACACTTACCACATATTTCATAACCATTATATTACCAATTTTCACTAAAATATATTCATTTTACCTTGTCATTAATTATTAATGATTTCTTGTATTTTTAATGATTAAATATGTTTTTAGCATGGTTTTATCAATAATTTTTTACTAATGTGTTTTTCTCTAATAAACATGTTATATTCAGCAGTCAGGTACTCAATCATGTACTAACAAGGTTCTACAAAATTTTGGTAACAACATCCTACATAATTCTAGTACCAACTTGCGCCTTGATTTTCATGCATATGAAGGCCAATCTCATAATTATAAGATATGGGTTTTGTCCAGAAGGTGGAAAATTGTGTAAATGACGTGTACCTTTTCAAAATTCGAATTAGTTTGGAAGATATGGGTGGATCTCTAACTCGAATTTTCGCAAATCACTGTAAAACCCATATTTTGTGATTTTTGCCTAAATTATCGAATTCGTTTTTATGAGTTTGGGGGTTTGTTTTTATCCATTCCTCCATGGATTTAAAGTATAAATAAGATACTTATAGAGCTAAGAAGGGTATCCATTATTTTCATGAAGGTGTTTGTAAATGAGAGATTTATTCTTGTGAGAAAGATTTAAGGAGTTGATAGCCATGTAAAAACAAAGTTCCATGATTAAATGAAAATATTATTATTGTTGATCTATTGTGCATCTCCTTGGATTGATCTGATCATTCTCAGGCATCACTGACCATATGAGAAGGTCCCCTTAGTATGGGTAAGTGTTTCCATGTTTTAACTCATTTAGTAGAATATAATATAATTGTATTTCTAGTTTTCTTATGTGGTTTAATTTCCACTTGTCTATTTGATTTGGTTTTATGAATTCATGGTTTACTAAAAACTCAAGAGTGATTCTTAATTGGTATGAAATTCACATTATCCTCTGCACTTTCAATTGTTATGTTCCTTCACTCTGTTATGTTTCTTCACCTTGACTGGATTCCATGTTTCCTGCACTCACAATTATTAATGTAGCCACTCCATCCTTGTATTCATATTTCTCACATTCAATTCGATTATGGTAGTTGAGTTTTGTTTACACAATAAAAAAAATTAAAAATACAAAAACATGCATCCATATATTTGCACCATCATCACTCTTGTGCGAATTGATTAAGACCCTACTCTTCCACCACATTTATATGATCTATCCCATATCCATCAACATTCTTTTCATTAATAAAAAATATATATCCTCTGTCAAATAAATATACTCAGATCAGATTTGACATTTTGATAATAATTGATGAAGATATTTCACCTCGTCCCATCATTGATTCTTTATGAGAGATCTTTTCATCTAAGTCATTCATACAAACCATGGAGAATCAAAGTCGCTTTCAGTCCATTCTTTCATCTATTTTTATTCTTCTTTCTATTTTAAGAGATTGTTTGATTTACAAAGAATCACTATATGCACACAGTCTTTAATTACAGAAATAAACACCATCTTCTTACACTCAGATTTTTTACTGTTTATGAGAAATTGTCAAATCCAGAATTTGAGTGAACGTAAAAGAGTCCATTTCTCATTGTCCAATCTTGTCAATATTCATATATTCATTATTCTTTTATGAATTTTCATGTAGACTCCACTCTTATTTTTGTTGACACTTGTAACCATTTGAAGAATTGTTCTTGAGATCTAGTTTTAGACTAATTTCTCTTATTGGTCATTATTAGTTTACTTTCAGTGTGATTTGGATTTCTCATAGTTTAAATTTCCTGCATTTGGTTTTATTTGTGGTAGATTTGGATTCCTTGTACGTTAATTCCACATAGTTTCAATCACCAAAGGAAATATTAAAATTCTAACTCGTGAGATATGACCTTCCTGTAATAGGTTTCAACCTAATATGTTAGTTTATTTCTTATCAGTTGAATTCATTGCTTGTGTCATTTATTTCATTAAAGTGTGGTTTATCGACATTAGGTTAGACTAGGCTCCAATCCCACATTTCCTTTTCTTTCACCTCTAAGTCTACGACTCTTTGCTTGACAATTTAATGTTGTGAATTAATAATACATATATTTATCCCCACACTTTTCTCATTCTTTTATCATCCTTTCATTGTCTGCCTACAACTTTGTAATTCTGCCATGAGGATTTCTATAGTTTCAGCCAAATCCAGATGGGTTTCCACCACCCTCCTCTCATCAGATTCTTCTTCTCTATTGTGGGATCTTTCCCCCAACTCATGGTGTGTCGCCATTCTTTACGATGTAGTTTTCCTTGTTGTCCACCGACTGTTTTAGTGCTGATAACACATTTTCTGTTAGTTAATTATCTACTAATTTATTAACAACACATGGAATTTGTAAGGTGAAATAAGCTTCATTATTTGGAAACATTAGCAACACATTGTTCATATTTTTAAAACATGTAACAACAACAGAAAGTTTCATTCCTCTCTTTAGTAATAGATTCTAAATAAGATCTTATGGATGGGGTAAGATACTGTGTTACCCCCTTAAAAGTTCTCTAAAAAAAATTTATTCAACTTGTTCATGAGCCCAAGTAGGTTAAGTGTTGTTTCCTACTCTGATACCAATATATCACACACCCAACCCCCTTAGTATCATTTTAAGGGATGGGGCATAAAATTTTCCATTATCCTTCAACTACCTTGAATTCCTCTAAAAAGGACACCATCGCCTTATGTTCATTGAGAGTCTTCCAATGACTATAAGTTTTTCCAAAATTGAGTTCTGGATTGATAGTTATGGATTTCTGAAATTTTTTGGGTGTCATTGGCCAAAGGCCACCCCCTCACTACATGGCACCCACATGGCTTTACTTCATTCATACCAGTTGACGTAACACTAACACGACTTAAGTTGTCATATTCTATCGGTGACGTGTCCACCTAAGGATGAGGTCACCGAGAAAGTTCCTATTGAGATTTCATGGCTTCAGGCCTTCGAACCTCTATCCATTTTATATAATCCCAAAACCTATCGAAGTTATGAAGTCTGAAGGACTTTTCCCATCCAAAATCTAGGGTGGAGAGGTGTCCACAACCTTATGCTCAACGATGGTCCCACACTTATTTCACGTCCAGTCCCATGTTGACACGTGGGTTTTCTCTGACATGCCATATCATCATAGCATACAAGGACTCACCCAACTAGAGCTTGACACTTGTCTAACTCTTATACACCTATTAAATTAATTAATCATTATCATAATAACKTCCCTCTCTTTATTTATTAATCATTTCTTTAATCCCTACTAGGGACAATTAATCTTCATTAAAATTAATTAATGAACTAATTCTTCTGACTTCTACATACTTACTCTCCACACTCTTGTGGACATACTAGAATCCCCAAACGTTGAAGTTATGAAGAGGGTCCCACATATATTATATTGTGATGTAAATATAATAAATTATATTACATTATAATATAATTAACCACATCAAATGTTTATTGCAAATAATTACATTAATTTATTCACATTAATATAATATAATGTAATTAATTAGATTTAATATTATAGTATTCATATAATATAATGTAATTAATTGCATTTAATATTCATGTAAGCTTCGGAACACGAAAAGGTAGGTTCAAGCCTTTGACCATTTTAGCTCATGCACTCTATCACCCCAAACATCCCAGAGTCTCGAAGGGTCCACACTTATACGTGTTACACATTAAACATTAATTTTATAAAGGGAAATGATTATCCTAATCCACATGCTAGTACTATAATAAACTTCTATTATTATAATATATTATATTGGAAAACACCTCCTTGAGAATTGCACCCAGGTTTAATAAATCCCCAATATTATATATTAAAACTGGAATGAGGGAGAATCTCCATGTCAACTACTTCGACTCTTCAACACACTCACCATTCCTCAAACATCCTGGAATCCCATAGTGGTCTCACACACATGGTTTATAATATTTATATAATATAATTATTTGGGAAAAGTTTGACCTCGTTCATGTAAGGGTTTTATAATCTTATAATATACTATAATACCATAAGCCCCCTTAAAATTTTTACCTAAGAATTATAATTCTCCATTAAATGTGTTCCTAAGGAGACTCTGGGCTGGAAGCCTTCAGGAGTTATCACAACACAATCACTTCAACATCCTGAAGCCCTGAAGTGTCGAAGTCCCAATAATTATGAAATTATTAAGAGGTTGATCATGGGTGGATTAATCTCGTTTATAATGTAATCCTTCGGCCTTTGGGGCATTCTCCAGCTCACTCTCCACTTCAAACCTCCAGAGTCTCGAAGCCCCGAAGCTCCGAAGTGTGTTAATAAATGATCATAGTGAATATTCATGGGTTTATAT
>JASDQU010100292.1:452273-483025 GCA_032191745.1 Picea mariana | reverse complement strand
ATATATATATATATATATATATATATATATATATATATATAATTGGTAAGGTTTAAATAATTTTTTTTATAATTAAACTTGAAATAAAGGAAAAATGGAAATTAGTTTCCTTATTCCAAACTTTTAAAATAATAAAATAAAAACATATTCAGGAAGGAAATTTCTCCATTTAAAATATAGTTAATAATTTCCCCTCCTCATAGGTAAAGAGATAAACTTTCTTTCTATTTATTTTCTTTACTTCCCTTACCTAAATTTAAGAAAATTGGCCTTAGAACAAGGATTTTCCCTATAGCAAATTCTAGTGTTTTTATTGTTAGTTACACCCCCCAATTTAAGGGGCTTCCTTACAAGTTTGTATGGATTTTAGCCCATAATTAGCATAAGTGTTTATTAAAGTCCATAATTAGCATAAACATTTATTAAAGTCCATATAAATTTTTTAGAGCTTTTGTATTTTAACAAATTTAGGAAATTCCTCATTTATAATGAATTTTCATGTTTAATAACATTTAGACTGTTTCCTTAAAGCCAAAATACAATTCTGAGGTCTGTTATTTACTAAGTATTATATTAAATAACTCCAGAGCATCTTTAGATCATAATTAGTCTTAGGTAGAAAGTCCATATCTTTCTTTTTAATTTTTTGTAGAGATTCTAGTTAATTTATCTGTTCTCATTAGAAATAGAATATTGGTTGTAAATGTAGATTAGCCTTAACAATTACACAAAGAATTCTTCCTTTATAACACAAACAACTAAGAAGTAAGGATATAAGTTAAAATAGTATTTGACTGAAATCTTACTCATAAATTCACCTAAGTTCCTGAATTGATTTAATAGAGGCTAAATTTTCATTTCTCTAGAACATTTGTTATCTCCTTTCTATACTTAGGTTTATTCCTACACACACACATATATGCTTCTACAGGTGATCCACCCACATTCTATTCCAAATACGAATGGATACATGTCACTAACACTTTCTTTGTCTAGACAGGTACATGCAGAAGGAAAAATCAATACTAGAGGTGATTGTTGGTTTTTTATCTGAGTTATACCTTTAACATGTTTGACCCAGGTTCAGGTCTACTGGGGATCCAAAAAAGCCTCTAAAACTATCATCCCTCTTAGTAAACTAGAAGGCAATGTAGTACACAGAGTTCACTGCATAGTCTCACCCGAGATAATCTTAATGGGTGACTGAAATACTCAAGTGATTGCAGTCGAGGACTAAATGGGGATCTGTGACTTCCATGTTGTGAATCCTATCTAAATATTAAAGAAATATACTGTCATTCTCATTTATGCATTTAATGAATTCAGATTCATTAATTCATTCATACATCATTCTATCATCTATTCATACAAAGTAAAAGAGATACAAACATTTAATCACATAAAACAGGTTTTACCATGGTTCACCCCCTCCTGGGATACATCCACAAAGATCTGGCTCTCTTGATCTTTTATTATGGTAGTTCCAAAACTATAGCACCACACTCTTTACAACTCACCCTCAGTTGGGTTGAGATCTATTGAGAGGCAGACTAGATCACATTAGGCTCCTCAGCCTGTTATCTAACCCTCAATTTCTACCCTTTTGACCCTCTACAGCTCAACAACTTACAACATTGAAGTATATTACAGTGGTGTTACCACCTAGTTACTCCTTCTCATGTGAGTAACAATCCTTAATTCATCTCCTAGTTATCTCTTTCTCTATATATATATTTTTGTCTCATCAACCATTACAATGTATTACAAAAACCATAACCCTAGACTCGTTAGGTCTTCCATGCATGGACGCGTGATGCTTTTCCTTCTAGTTGTCGCTCTCCTTTTGCATGCCTTTCTTCCCAAAAATATCCTTTTCTTTCTGATTCAGCCTGCTTCCAATAACCCCCCAACACTGATATGTGGCTCATCCAGAGCCACCTAACCCTCGTGTTCTTCATCGATCTCTCTTGCGATCACTTGGAACTTCTCCATGAGCATTGTTTCTTGCATTTGGGACCACGTGGTCTTCTCCTTGAGTGCATCCAATACCTGCACTACAATCTCATCGCTGACCATCCTTGCATATTCTACCTGGGTTTGTGCCATATATGTTTTGTCTTCTTATACCTGTGAAATGACCTCCATTGCTCGCTCATGGAGCAGTTCCATTTGAGCCTGAAACTCCTTTTTCTATGTATGTGCAGCTATGAGTTCTACCTGTATTTTCTTCATATCCTACGCTCCTTTGACGCACTCTATGATCAACATTGTCTTATGCCTCTGCTTGAGGTCCTAGATAGTTGAAATTATCCTTTCTCCTTCCTGCTCCCACTGTTGGACCCGTTTATCCTCTTTCAGCTTCATCCATAGCTATGCTTCTTTCTTGAACAAGTTGGACGCCACATGGACTTGTCACTCTATCTCTTTTATCTACGTTGTTGCCTCCTGTTTCCTTTGCTCCTTCATCTCTGGTGGAGTGGTAGGTGTGAGATACTCCCAAAGGTGCTTGATCTCCTGTTGGTATTGATCTATTGTTTTCACAATCTAATCAATCTTCTCTGTCACCGTGAGTTCAGTCATCTACGCATTATTTGGGATTTTCTTGTAGGCTACGACCACTTTCTGCTCCATCCCATTCATGCATTCCTTCTCATATTTGGTCTCAATCTTAGACTGCTCAGGTATTAATTCCATCTCGTCTCGATTGTCCTTTGTCTACTTCTATTCCACTATATCTGTGCATGCACGAGACTATACCTCATGTGTAACGCTGACTTGTAGTTTATACAAGGCCTTGGTTGGTATCCGCATCAATACCAACTATATTTGAGCCAAGTCCTTTAGGGGTGTCTACCCCACAATCTTGTCCATGTGAAGCATGCTAGGTGTGACATGGAATGTTGAGATCTGTTTTGTTTTTGTCTGGACCATGTCTTGCTTGCTTGATCCAGCTTCATCTCCTATGCAGACGGGCTTGTTTCTATGTTGTTGTCGGCTTCTGGTGCTTCTTTGAGCTGCTTGAGGAGTTTTCGTATGTGGGCTAGCTCTTCCTCAATTCTTTCCTTTTGTCATGCAGCATTCTCAAAATCCTTGATTGTGTGACCCTAAATCATTTGGGCCACCATGTTTGCATCATCCTCGGTGATCGTGTACTCTGGGGGCATTTTGTGTACCTTTTCCTTCTTGCGCGCACCCCCTGTCTGAATGACTGGACTCTTAGTCTAGCCTTGCTCTTATGGAGTAACACTTGATGTAGTTCCTTGTGCTTCCTTAACTTGTTTCTGCTATACCTGGGGAACCTGTGTTTTGTTCCTACTCCCCGTCTAGGTGCCTGTCTTAGATGTCCCTCCTTTTTTCCTTTGTGCCTTGTTCTGAACTGTCGTTGGTTTCTTGGGAACTGTTACCTCCTGGGGCTATGTTTGTTCCTGTCTTACCTTCTCTTCCTCCTCTATCTCTACAGGTACTTATTGAATGAGAACTAAAATCCTCCAGTCATATTCCCAATCCTTAATGACCATCTCTATGTCTGCCTGTATGATGCAGTAGCGCACTTGTAGCAATTAATTGTCGGGATATTTCCATGCCTGGATCAACATCGCATGTCTAGTGGATTTAAATTTGGCTATGCCCTGATACTATTTGATTTCTTCCGGTGTTACCCTCTAAGTGTTAGAGATGTTGTTATGTATGTCGCTGAGATAGCCTTTGAATATAGATGCATTCTATTTTCTTTTATTGGAGTCTGAAGCGGGCCTGAGCAATAAGTATCATGCTCTATGGTAGGGAGTGGGTCTAGTGGAAAAAATTGAATACTTTGGCTCCTTCCATACAATCACGACTATTAGGATGAGTAGCCATGAATAATGAAATTCTATCCCTAGGTCATGCGCATCCTTGCAGACGTCTAGGAACAGATTCAACAAATAAGGGGCCCAACTAAGTGTGGTGCCCTCGGCACATTGTGTTGCAACTGTGACAACTTTGCCCGAGACTTCCTCCTTGCGACATTTCCTGAGTAATTTACATGCCTAATTTTTGTGGCCATTTTTGTCGCAGCATCACTAATACGCCTGATGATGATTCCGAATGATCCACTTTCAGTGTCATATTTATTCTTCATCTCCTTGGCTAGTGATTTCTCCTCTCTTTTTTCCTCCAAGAACTATGTGGGATCCTCACACCATGATGGCAGCCCTGTGATGTATGTGATGAGCTCTACATCTATTGAGACAAGTTGTTCCAGCCATAGGTATCTTCCATGCATGACTGCCATCAACTGCTTGATGCAGTGGTTTGCATACTGGCCCCTCCCAAAGTGTTGTAGGTCCAACAGACCTAGAATCCCATTTTTGGCTAGTCCTACTGCCCACTGGACTAGTTGATTAATTGGTTCACCAAAGGGTCCTATACCCACAATCTGTAGGTAGACTCGCTTGAAGAACTCTAGGAACTTGTCTGTTTCCATTACATCATGGTATGAGTACCTCAATTTCTCTATGTGGCATAAAATATTTGTTGGTACACATACCCCTTCCAGAATGCGCGGCAAGACAATGGCTGCAGTGGGTTATCTGCGTGGTGACCTAGGTACCATCTTCTTTCCCTTTCGCTATGGTGGCTAACTCGAGGTTCCAACCTCCATTGTGCATTCTTCAACATACTCCTCTTGTCATCCAATGACATCTTCCAGTGCTTCCTCCCGTGTCTATTATGACGTGGTTGTTTGTGATATTTTTGGTGCAGTCGTTTCTTCCTAATTTGGAGTCATCCCATTGACTCTTGAGGCTTCTTGAGGGTTTTTGGGTTGCAATTGGTTTCCTGTGTCCTGATCCTATTGGTCATGTCCCTCTTACGACATATCAATGTCCATTCTCGCTAGTGCTGTCTTTTGGGCTTCCTCCACAATGGGTGTGGGGATTCCTGGTGTTGTATCAGGCGACGGTATTTCATCCACATTGATGACTTATAGGGGCTGAGATGGTTTCTATTTTCTTCCTTGTGGTTGCGATTGTGTTATGGTACTACTTCAGGGTTTTCTAGAAGTTTGGCTCAGTTCTCTCTGTTTAGGTGGTGCCATGGCAGTAAATATGTCGTTCATCGAGCTTAGCATTCTCTGCAACCTCTACAACCTTCACTGTCTTCTTCGTATGCTCTATCTCTCTGTGCTTTTCCCAATTTCACAATAACCTTCCCGCTCCTGCGTGCTTTATTTTTATTGGCGTCGTGTGAATATTGTTGGAGACGTTACCACAATTGTTCTTTAATTGAACCACTTGTTCCCGCGTACTTTCCATTGATTTCCCTTTCCATCTCCAGTTGGTGTAATTAATGCGACGTCCCGTCAGTCATTTCTAGCATTCAATTCTGATAGTTGCCATCAGTTGGTGCTTCTTTTGCCATATCTTCCTTTCCCGCTTGTTTCCACTTTATAGTGACAGTTGGCCTTGTCGTCGTCGGGATAGCATTGTCAAGCATGCATGCTCCTTCTATTTTTGGTGCACTATGCCTCTATTGTTATCTTTTGATGTCCTGCACTATATCTTTTTTTTTTTTCTCCATGGTGACTTTCAGGTTGCAGGTGATCGACTATCCTTGTACATATTTGGTCGGCTCCCATTGATCATACCTCTGATTTATGTGCCTCCTAATTCCTTCATCTGTACATCTCCCCAATATTTGACAATTTTTACTTTGTATGGTCCTAACCAATGAATTCTGAGTTTTCCTGGGTGTTGAAGGGATTTACTATCATACATCAACACTAAGTCTCCTTCCTTGAAAGTTTTCTTATTGATATGTCTGTCATGCCAAGATTTGTCCCTTTATTTCTGAACTTCTTGGTGGAACCCTGCTAGGATCCTATCTTCCTCCATGATCATCAGTTGATTCAGCCTACCCTGTACTACACCTCATTCTGTCATGTTCATAATCACTGTTACGTGCAGACTAGGTACCAAGAATTCTAGTGGCATCACTGCTTCTTGTCCATATACTAATCTGAATGGCATTTTTCCTATTAACTTCTTGCATGTGGTCCTGTATGCCCACAATATTGTTGCTATCTTTAGGTCCCAATCATCCCTATTGACATTACAAATCTTCGTCAGTGCATTTTCGAGGATTTTGTTAAAGGATTTCACTGTTCCATTTTCTTGTGGATGATATGGTGTACTATTTTGATGATGGAATTCAAATTCCTCGTTCATAGCCTTAGTAGTATTGTTAATGAAGTGATTTCCTTGGCCACTCATCAAAATCCTTGGGCAACCAAATCTAGTGATCACTTTCTCAAATAGGAAGTCTATTGTTGTCTCTACATTGCAATCTTTGACTAGTGTTGCTTCTACCCATCTTGTCAGGTATTTTTTCATGGTGATGATGTACCTTGCTCCTATCCTCTTGGCTGGTGGGTTAATTGGTCACACAAAATCTATTTCCCATTTATCAAATACCTACAAAGTTATCTATGATCACAGGGGTATCTCTCCCCTTCTATTCAGTTTACCAACCCTTTGACATACATCACATCTCTGGAAGTACTCTTTTGAGTCTATGTGGATGGTCGACCACCATATTACTATGTACAATACCTTCTACGCAATAGCTTTTCCTAGATAGTGTCCTCCCGCTATTCCGTCATTGGCATCTGCTAAAATCCTTGGTATTTCATGTTCTAGTACACATCTTCTCAAGATGCTATCTGTGCCCATTTTGTATAAGTGTCTTGCAATTAACTGATAGTCTATAGCCTATAATACTATCTTATTATTATGCACGATGTTATATTCTTGTGGCGCAGTCCCTGTACTCAAGTAATGAATGATGTCCGTGAAGTATTCATCGGTGATCTAGAATAAAAATAATTGTGCATCCAGAAATTTGTCCTCTAAATTTGTAGGTTCCTCTCGTTCGTGGCCCTTGACAGGGGATTGGGTCCTACGTTAATCTTCCTTGACTTGACTATTACTTCAAAATTAAATTCTTGAAACAACAATCGCCATCTGCAAATTCTCCCCCCCAACACTAGCTTGTTGACTAGGTATTTGAGTGTTGAATGGTCTGTGAACATATTGAAACATTTCCCCAATAAATAATGTATGAACTTTTGAAGTGCATAGACCATAGCTAGGCCTTCCCTCTCGGTAGTGTTGTAGTTCTGTTCCGATTTTGACAATTTTCTGCTAGAAAATGCAATAGGATGATCCAATTCTCATGTTCATGGCTGCGCTAGAACAGATCCAAGTGCTATGGTCGATGCATATACATGTACGTGGAATGTCTTCTCCCAGTCTGGAAGTACTAGTATTGGCGTGGTTACCATCTTTTCTTTCAGCGCATCCAAACTGTGTTTGTCAGTGTTTCATGGAAACCTGCATAGGAGATCTAGCTAAAGCAAGTACAAACAAAGCTTATCAAGAAAGGAAGAGAGATTCAATATGGAAGAATGAGAAAATATATTCACACTACTCCAATGAGATGATGATTGATACATAAATCATGATCAATATGATACAATGAATGAGTGGAATACACTCATATATAGGGAAAAGCATTCCATAATTAAGAAAAGAAATCAAGCAGTTATCTTTCCTTAGGAATGCATGCATGCATAATAATGATGGTAAAAATAGAAAGTCTAAAATAGAACTAGTCAGTTAACTCCCACTGAACTAGTGTGTCGAAAATAGAAATTTCTCCAACAGTGTTGGCAATCCTCATTCCACTACAACTTTGTATCTTTCCTTAGTAGTTTTTCCATTGGCACAATGATCTGCGTGTACCCTTTTATAAATTTTTTGTAGTATCATATGTGTCCCAATGTCGCTCTTAGTTGAAGAACTATTTTTGGTGGTGGAAGGTTAACGATTACTATGATATTGGCAGGATATACTAGTAAACCTTGATTCCATACTATATGGCCCAATAGTATCCCAAAAGATGTTCTGAAGATGCACTTCTTGATGTTTAACGATATCTAGCACTGCCTTCATCTTTCTAACATCAGCCGTAAGACCTCTACATGGGTTTTCAACAGACTATATATTGTCCAATCATCCAATTATACCTCTAGAAACTGGTGGATAAATTCTTTAAATGCAACTATGACTACTCTAGAAAATATTGTTGGTGCATTCTTCAATCCAAATGACATGACCGTGTACTTGTAGGGTCCCCATTTTGTAGCAAAAGTGGTATTTTATCTATCTTCCGGTGCTATATTGATATGATGGTATCCTGAAAATCCATCGATGAAGGAATAAACTTCTTGTTTTCCTATGTTATCCAACACCTCATCCATGAAAGGTGTAGGGAACGGGTCATGTAGGCATGCATTATTCAACTTCCTCAAGTCGACGCATATTCTTATCCTGCCTTGCTTTTTCTCCTAAACTACCATTGGGCTTATCCATTCGGATTCTTCCACAGGTTCTATGATTCCAGCTTCGAGCATCCTATCGATCTCAGCTTTGAATTTTTTCTTATATATCGGATTTAGTTTCTATGGTCATTGTCTAATCAGTATTGCCTCAGCTCTAAGTGGTATCTTCATCTCACCTAGATATCATGTTATGCCCTTCATTTTTGTGAACTTTGTGGGGAACATGTTGTTGTACTCGCGCAATAACTCTGTTATGATTTCCACTATTTTCTCATCCTAGTAGTCTCCAATGCTTTCCATTTTGGGATTCTCAATTGTCCCAGTGTTGACTTTATTCACCTTGATTGGCGCAATAATTACTTTTGACTCTAGAGGTGGAACCTCCACTTCTCTTTCGCCTTCAACTTCCACAATCTGAATATCTCACAGATCATCTTCATCTGGTACTTCTTCCTGCACATGGTAGCATGACAACATTTCTTTCACTGTCTATCTGTTCCATTGTTGTTCTTCTGTTATGAGCTCGACTTCTGGTTCCTTAATGAATATCACCCCTCTTATTTGTTTAAATGTTGCTTCTATCTTGGGGTTCTCATGTTCAAATGAGAAAGTGACTGTAAAGTTCTGTTGTAATACTGTCCAACTCGTATTTCCTTTGCGTAGTTCCTGGTCTGTATACAAGTTTTTTGGGATGCCCTCTAAGGTGTGTACAAAATGATGAGGCCATTCCTATGGGGGTGTCATTTTGCACAGCGCTTTGCACTTCTCCAAGTATTATGTTGGTGCCCCCTGTCTATCATACTTTTGTTGTTGGTTGCTTCTCTGTTCTGTGCCAAACTTTATGCATAGTAACCACTTACATTGGTACCAGCCCTTGATTGTTTCCTTGTGTGTGCCCCACCATATTGTGGGTGTGGCCTTGAGTGCTATATATAGTGCTAAGAGTCTCTGATTTTCTGACACTTCATCTTTGTAATGTGTCAAGAATGCTTCTAGATCATTTAAACCATGGAAACTTGGTGGTTCCCTTTTCTCTGTACCTACCCATCTTACTGCGTGGTATATTCTTGTGCATATTCTTGTGGAAAATTTGTGTAGCCTTTGTTGTCAATTCTCTAAACCTGTATCTGAGTTTGATGCACATGAAGTAATGCTCCACCAATTGAGTATCCCATCTGCTGTTGGGTTTATGTAATCCTCATCTCACGTAGTTTCTCTATACAACTGGATAATTTCCTCCAATTCCAAGCAAGTGGGCTCTACAAACCTTTCCCCTTCGGATGGGTCTAATGGCGCAATGACCATGTATTCTCCTGACTCGAAGTTCATTTTTCGTGTCTTTAAGTTGATTAAGGCATGGTTATCAAAATCCCAATCCAAGCCGAGCAATGTTGGGTAAGGTGTTGTGTCATCCACTATTTCTATTAATTCGAGGTCATCTTTAATGTGCACTCCATCCAGGTCTATTGTTACTCCTTTTAGTCTCCCAATTGGTAGAAACCTATGTTGGTTTGCTAGTTTCAGTTGAACAAGTGAATATCCTAATGTGGGATCTCTGATACATTGCCATGTCTTCTTGGGTAATACATTGAATTCAAATCCTAGATCTAGTATGATATCTCCCATGTTGAAATCTCCAATGTTGGTGTTCAGCTTGAACTCCCTACTTGTTCTTCTCCTTGTATGTAGGTGATTGACTATTTTTTGTTCTATATTTCCTTCTGTCGCTATGCTACATATTTTTAATATATTTTTTAATACTTTGACGGAAGATGGATCATTTAGTAATTTTACACATGATTGTAAAAATACTTTGATTGTACTTACTTATCCCAGGGGATGAATTTCTTTGGTATGATCCAATGATGGAGGCATCTCGTACTTTGGTACTTCCTTACTGTGTTGCACAGTTGAGGTCGACACAATGTCAGGCTGCACAAATTCTTGTTTGGCTTGTTTAAATGTGTCCTTCTTGTTCTGCAAATTGAATTTCTTCCTTGGTTCAACATTCTTATTCACCCATTGATGTTGTACTGGCTCTTGTCGTATTGCGTCGTTTCTTGTTTGATCTCCTCTACGTGTAACTATGTTGATGTTTCTTCCTTCATCCCTCACTTATTCTGAAATCCATTGAACATTTTTATTTTTCTGATTCCTTTTTTCCTGTATCTTACCTAATAACGTAGGGCATTCTTTCATGTCATGATCTAATGCATGACAATACATAAAAGTCATTGGTGGAAGTGGATATTCTATTGCATAATGTCCTAGTTTTTTATAGTTGTGACATACCACTAGTCCTCTACATCTTCCAAAGCCTCCTATTTCCATTCCTCTGCCTCTATAGCCCGCTCGATCCCCTCGTGGAACGTTATACTGAGGTGCCTAGTTAGATTGTGTGATATTGTAATGGGGTTGCGCTATGTTGTATTATGATTGTGTTGTGTTATATGGCTGCTACGCAGTGTTGTATGAGGCTGGTACCTGGTTAAACTGAGGTGTGACTTGCCTGGTCATCATTTCATCCTGCACCCTATATGCATCTGATGTCCTCTCTCTCATCAACTCCATGGTTCTACATTCTTTGTCATCATGACCTACTGACTTGCAAAATTTGCAATATGAACTCTTTGGGACTTTCTGGTACTTTTTCATCGTTGGGCAGTGATATGGATCATGGCCTTGTTTCTTACAAATTTCACACCATAGTCCTCTTGTTGGTAGTATATTTGGCATTCCTGCTACCATGTACTGCACGAATGTTGGACATTCATTCTTATGGTGTCCTTATGTCCTTCATGTGGTACACCAAACAACTTCTCATTTTTCCTTACTTTTGTTCTAGTTTAGCTGGAACGTTAAGTTCTTTAGATCTTCCTTCATCTCTTCGATGGTTGGATCTGTCTTCTGATATTAGTTTTCTTCTAGTTGCAGGGCTTCCTGCAGAGCCTCTGCCTCCATCTAGAACTTTTGTTGTCACAGTGGATATTTTAAGTTCGATAATAGTGAATTGACAAACAATTGCCTACGTTGCATATATATCATGAGATATTTCATTTTTCCTTTCAGTTGCTTGAATCTCTGGTCAATCTCCCATACGAATTCTTCTTCTTTCTATCTAATTTCTATCATCTCATTCATGTACTTTTCCTCTGACTTGGCTTCTAAAACTCATTTATCAACAACTTATTGATATCCACAATCGTTCTAGTTGTCCCTGGTGGATTGTTTGTGGCTAAACTCATATACCAATCTAGTGCAGGATCCCTTTCTATGATAGCTATCTGTGCAAGTTTAGTGTCCTCATCTATGATCCATTTTTCTTCCTAGATCTTTTCACATATAAATAGGTGCTTCTTTGGGTCCTCCGATGCTTCTCCTTTGAATTCTAGTAACCTGATGGTGGGATAATGTCCTACTATCCAGAATGTTTAACTACTACCTCTACGTGGTGTAGACACTTGACTAATGCTTCTTGAACTAGATCCACCAGTTTTTGTTCCTTGTGTAGATGTACTTCCTGTTGTCGTCCTTCTCCCGAAATTTGGTTGTCTAAATGGTGGTGTTCTTTTTGGTGTCTTAGTCGCACATGGGTTTATGGGTTCCACACTAAAATTAATATGGATAGGAATTCTACCTTCGGTTCCCACTCTTGGACCTCTCTTCTTCCTCTCATATGTTTCATGAAGGATTTCCTCAATCTTCTCCATAACCCGAAGATCCTCTACCTCCTCTTCATCACTTGCCAAGTCTTCCCTCGCCGCTACGACTCTCTTCTTGGTGTTTACCTTGTATTGGTAGGGTACTCCACTATGCGTCTTTCCAGTTGTCGCCATGATCCACTTGATCTAGTCTTCGTCCATCATGATTGGGTCCAAGTCTTCCACCTTCTTTCCTTTCTCCCTTACTCCTTCCATTTCTCCTTTTACTGTTAGTTCTTCCCCCCTTCCCCCATGCACGTATGGAAGTTTAGTTGTCTGACTCCATTGTCATTAAACCTTTGTTATAGAGAAATATCTTAATAAAACTATACTCGATCTAATATACCTTCCACAAGGCCCATGTAGAAAATATTGCTCTGCTGTGTTGTACGACTTCGCAGTATCTACTACAAATTATCTTATAAAGACTGCTACAATACTGTCGAGCCAAAAATCTACTGCGTAGGTGAATTTGTTATTCACCTACTGTAACTGTACGATATGAACTGAGGTCCACTCTAACTTTCAGATTTGATTTTTTGTGTGGTTTTCCTTCAACTTCAATATCCACTCCTACAATAAGTGTGGAAAATCACAAAAAAATATTTCATGTAGATCAATAAACACATACTTCTCAAGATATTTGTGCGGTGTTACTCTAGGGTTTCTGTTATCTTGTTGTGCAAACTCTAGCTCATTTTTTCTCAACCATATTTCTATCTATGCTTTTGTGGGATTCCATGGTCTCAACATCCCCTTCTAGTGGCACATTCTTTGACCTTCTTGTCATCCAATTCAGTATTCTTTTGACACACGCCTTCCGCAGATCTTACATTCTTTTAACAGATTTTCAATAGATCAACCAATATTTTGATAGATCTTCAACAGATCTCATCCAATCAATCCTATGCTATTCCAACCGGAAACAAAACCATTTGTTGGTTGTTTATCTGAGTTATACCTTTAACATGTTTGACTCAGGTTCAAGTCCACTAGGGATCCAACAAAGCCTCTAAAACTATCAGCCCTCCTGGTAAACCATAAGGCAACACAGTACACAGAGTGCATTGCGTAGTCTCACTCGAGATAGTCTTAATGGGTGACTGCAATACTCAAGTGCTTTCAGTCCAGGACTGAATGGGGATCTGTGACTTGCATGCTGTCAATCCTATCTAAATATTAAAGAAATATATTGCCATTCCCGTTTATGCATGTAATGAAGTCAGATTCATTAATTCATTCATACATCATTCTATCATATATTCATAGACAATAAAAGAGATACAAACATTTAATCACATAGCATAGGTTTTACCATGGTTCAAACCCTCATGGTCTACATCCACAAAGATCTAGCTCTTTATATCTTTTATTATGGTATTTCCAAAACTATAACACCGCACACTTTACAACTCACCCTCAATTGGGTCAAGATCTATTATGCAGAGGACTAGATCACACTAGGCTCCTCATCATGTGATCTAACCCTTAAGATCTACCCTTCTGACCCTCTACAGCTCAACAACTTACAACATTGAAGTATGTTACAATGGTGTTACCAACTATTTACTCCTTCTCATGCGAGTAACAATCCTTAATTCCATTCCTCCTATATATATATATATATATATATATATATATATATATATATGGCTCATCAACCATTACAATGTATTACAAAAAACCTAACCCTAACATCGTGAGGTCTTCCATGCATGTGTGCATGCTTCTTTTCCTTCCAGTTCTCTCTCTCCTTTCGCATACCTTTCTTCCCAAAATAGCCTTTCTTTCTGATTTGGCCTTCTTCCAACAATGATTTTCAGACTCCACTTCATATTTCTCAGTCAGTAGTAAAACAACATCACAAGTTCCCTTATTTAAACAACATATAACTATAACATTCATAAAATTCATAGAATTCATACTATAAAATAAACTAATCGAGAACAATACAAGGCTTAGAGAAACACTTATTTGACAACTTGAAATTAATTGTCAACTACTGAAGGGTGTTCCCTTTTCCACCCAACCATAGGCACCATTACTTTTGAAATGGTTTACAACTGACCACCCCCTAGATAGACCATGATGTCCTGAGTGAGATTTTTCCTTCTATTCAGCAACAACTAGGGACAGAGGTCACTCTCCTCCTCCCACAGGAATTATGGCAGATTATTTTTCTATCCACCAAGAAACGGAGGTTGTTGTGATTTCTGACTCAATTACTCCATATTTCTACAGCTTTGTTTATCATCATGATTAGAAAAAACACTGCCCAACAATTCATGTACCCAGAAACAGATTCATTTCTCATTTCTCTTCAGAAAAAAAGAGTTGCACATGCTCTCCCTCTTTAGAAATGGTCACCAGACCCATTCATCTTGCATCCTCTCCTCTGCCACAATTTTCCTTCCTTTTCTTCCCTTCTTTAGCAAGATTTTGTGGGTCCATTTCCCAATTTTGTGGGTTAGATCAAAACGTTTTCAGATGGGTACTCTTCCCATATCCTCATTGACTCTCGAGGAAGGCTTCCCAACTACCATCTTGACTAGTAATAAAATTCTCTGGGTCAAAGGATTGTTCTGGGTCCGAACAATTTCAATCCAACAGAGTATTGATCTAGTATGGGTCATCTCTATTAAATTTAGAGCTTCTATTTAGATCTTTTCAATTTTCTAGAAAATAATACCATAAGCAGGATACCTAAATGACAGACAATCACAAGGTGAAAAACATTTATCCTAGGAAACCCTCATGGGGGATAAAACCCAACAAAAGCTTCCTTAATATAGATTTCCAATACAATTCCAAGATAAAATACCAAACACGAGAGAATATCCAACAATGAGAAATGCGCCTCTCTCTTCCTTCTTTCGAAAACTGAAAATTCCTTCAAAATTGCGCACTAGATGAGTGACTTGAGTGAGTGAGCTAATGAGGCACCTTATACTCTTATTTATATTGGCTAGTAGATACTAGGGTGTTGTCTCTTCATCAAGCAGGCCCGACGTCTTCACTTAGTGGCTAAAACCACTTTAATTAGGTCTAGGAGCCAAATTCTTAATTAACAACATATAATTAGGGATTGACCAATCCACAAATGGGTATTTGGTATTATAGAAAGCTCGACATGATCAATCCACAAAAGGGGATTTATATATAAAATAATAATTCAATAATAAGTATAATATTATTTGCAGTTACAATATTTCAACACTCCCCATTAACAAGAAGGGTATTCTATAACATCATCAGGAGAGAGAGAGGGAAGAAACATCAACAACATCTGGAACACTGACTAACATATCTATAAATCATCGAAAGTTTTTCTCATAATCAATAACATCATCATTCACAGCATGGAGTTGGAGTATCATTGTCATTCATAGCATGGAGCTATAATAACATCATCATCATTGTTCACAACATGGAGATGGAACATGAAACATCAACATTAGTTAGGATAAAAGTTATAACAACAACATCAACAACATCATCACCAAAAACACAAGGCTGGAGAAACAACATCATCAAAACACGAGGTTGGAGAAACATCATCACAACATGAGGCTGGAGTAACAACATCATCACAACATGAGGTTGGAGAAACAACATCATCATAGCATGAGGTTGGAGCAACATAATCATCATCATCATAGGGAAACAAAATGAGGCAGGTGTATCAACAACATTTTGTGGTACTTTGACAGCCCCTGGGGATATTCCCAGGAATCATAAGATTCCCTAGAATATAAAATCCTAACATAGCTACCACATGGTACTCTAACAGATTGTCCTTACCATACCTTGGGGATCTTCCCGGGAATCATGATATTCCCTAAGATTATAAAAATCATAATGGGTCTACCACTATTGACCATAGCTAGCATATACATGCATAGGTACTCTAACATACCCTCCTTACCAGACATTCAAAATCTTTCCAGGGATGATCAATCCCCTAGGATATAAAATACTAACTGAGCTACCCGATTTTGGTTAGGATACCATAACATCATCAACATCACTCCCCCTTTCAAGGGAGGTCCTTTTGGACTATACCAAGCTTGTCTCAAAAGTGCGCAAACTTTACACGAGACAAAGGATTGGCCAACAAATCTACAAACTGCTTATCTGTGCCAACATATTGGAGCTTTATAGTGTCCTTTTGCACCATATCACGAATGTAGTGATACCAGATTTATATGTTCTTTGATTTGTCATGGAACATAGGGTTCTCTGTCATCTTTATGCAACTTTGGTTATCACATAGAATCACATATGCTTCCATCTCCAGATCAAATAGACTCGTCAACAACTTTTGAAGCCATATGGCTTCACAACTAGTGGAACATGCAGCAATGTATTCTACTTCTTGTGTGTTGAGAGAAATACTGGATTTCTTCCTACTCTGCCATGAAGTAATGGATGGCCCTAGAATGAAACAACATCCTGAATTTATCTTTCTATTAGAAACACTTCCAGCCCAAACTGAGTTGGTATGACCAACCAATATGAAGTCATGATCTCCATTATAATAGAGACCAAAGTCCAATGTACCCTTAAGGTATCTCATCACATGTTTTGCAGCAAAAAGATGAAGATGTCTAGGCTCTACCAGATACTAACTCAAGGTGTCATAGAAAAACATATATCTGTCCTGGTATTCGTCAGATACATCAACGATCCAATGATCTGTCTGTACAATGTAGCATCAACCAATTCTAAAGAAGTATCAACCATGATCTTCAACTTTGTTTCCATGTGTGTGTTCATGGATTTACACTCCAACATATCAAACCTCTTCAGTATTTCAACTACATACTTCCCTTGGTTAAGGAACATCTTCTATGGGTTATGCCAAACCTCAAGACCTAAGAAATAATGCATTAGGCATAGGTCTTTCATCTCAAACTCTATAGAAAGATTCTTCTTACAATCAATGATGAGATTTTCTTCTCCAAATAAGAATAAGTCATCCACATACAACATCAGTATAACTAGCTCATAATTCATAACCTTGAAGTAAAGGTTAGAATCAACTTTACTCTTTGTAAAGCCCAAACTCATCAGGAAACCGCCAATCCTTCCATACCAAGATCTAGGATTTTGCTTCAATCCGTGCATAGCCTTATTCAACCTGTAGACATGAGTATTTATGTCTTCAACTTCAAACCTTTGAGGTTGTTCTATATACACTTCTTCTTCAATAACACCATTTAAGAAGGTTGTTTTCACATCCATTTGGTGTAACTTTGTTGGCATAGGGGAAGACGAAGGGTTCAACGCTTCAAAAATGCACCAACAAAACCCTAACTACCAGCCCTTTCAGCAACTCCTGCGAAGCAGATGAGGTCTCACCCGAGGTAGAGGCCAGGGGGGTTGTAGGACTCAAGTGCCTACAACCTAGTTGGGACACATATCTATGATCACAATACTTAACATAGCACTTTAGAAATTAACATTTGTTAGTCTTTGACTCTTATTCACATCGTAGAAAAAAAAAATTAATTACAGAACAACGTAGTATTCAACAAGATCTAAGAATATCTAACCATTTAGCACATAGCATCAAACTAATCTAGCATTCATTCATGTTATTAAGCACTAAGCTACTACATCTGATGCATCTAACACACATAAAGATTCAACACTAAGAAAAAATTAGATAAATAACACAGGGAAATCACAACACAGGATATACATGGTTCACCCCCAACATGCAGCTACATCCACCAACTCTTCGTCTTCTTTATTATCTTCTTTCAATATTCTTACATGTACAGATCCACAAAATCAACTTCGCATAGGATAGGAGACCTGAGTGCACTTCGCTAGATCCTCCTTCCCCGAGTTTTGCACAGAACAGAGCCTTCTTACAATCACTTGCACTTAACTCTGCAAGTTCTCAACACATAATATACATGAATCCTTCACAACTAATCACACTTAGCAACCTTTACATATCTTTCACAAAGCCAACTTAGATATGATCCTTCTTACAATGCCTTGCTACTTATTTATACATTTACAAATGGGGCCTAAGCATGGGTAAACCCATGGGCCAACATCCCATACCCGTTACCTAAGCCCTGAACCCAAAAATCTCATAAAAAGGGGGTGAGATCCCATGATCTCTGCTTCCCCTGGGCGCTCCATCTTCGACCTGCCTGCCGAAGTCCCAAAAATGGTCAAACATGACCAAGGTTTTCCAAAACTTGGTTGAGAGACAACAAGCCCCCAACACTCACCTATGACTCATCCTGAGTCACTCTGATCTGGGAAACTCTACTTTGAAGGCCTCAATATGCCTCAACTTGCTACTTCGCTTGAGCCTCCTGCTCGATGAAATCCTGAATGATTTTCTTGGTGACAGGTCCTTCCAAGCATTGTTCCACTATGGTGACCACTTGTTCCAGCTGTGTACCTTGTCCCTCGATCTCCTCAAAAAGTGTGCAGGCTTCGTCTTGTACCAGTTGAAGTCTCTGGGCCACTTCCATGATTTACTCTGGATGGCATGGACCTATTGTTGAACTGCACACTGTTCTTGTGACCTTTTCATCTTCTGACCACTGACAGTAGCTTCAACTATGCTTGTACTGTCGCTACTTGTTGCTTTGCTTCCTGGAGTTGTGACTCCAATTTCCTTAGTTTTGGGTCCTCTATAAGGCGCTCATAGGTCCGCACACTTCGATTGTTGAGTTTCTTGCATTATAAGGCCAATGCCTTGATTCTTCTTACTACGCTTCAGGAAGTTTCTTCCCTTTGATCTCGCACTTCCTGTGGAGTGCTTGACACTGCTTGCAATTCCAGTTTAGTTACTCTTGCTTGAATCTGTTGAATGTCTTCAACAAGCTTCCCCACTTGGCTCTTAGTTGTCTCTTCTTCCATCTATTCCAAGCTCGACATAGAGAGAAGTGATCTAGTGATTGCTTCTATAACTCCAATCTTCTCCATGAGAAACTGTTCTTTTTATTTCTAGAGCTGCTCTCTGTCCTCTGCAAACTTTGCCTTGAGGTCATCCTTCTCTTGCTGCGCAACTCGACGCTGATCTAGGGCTTCCTCCTTTGCTTGCTTCAATGCCTCTATGGCATGCTCTTTTTCTTCCTGGACCTGACGAAGGTGAGCCTCTGTCGCATCTGCTATTCTACGTAGCTGGGAAGGATCATATCCTACTTCTATGCCCCCTAATGACAACAACGCAATAGACATTGCGCGGCTCAAATAATGAGCCTGTTGTACCCCTTTGAGTTATGCCTCAATCATGTCATACATTGTCTCATGTTTGGCTTTGCTTCACTGCAAAATATCCTCAGAATTATCTGATACAGCTACAATGATGAGGTCAATATCATCCACTATAAGTATAGTCTTTAAGTGGGGTTTATTAGTGCGTGACTTCTTCCGCGTTGAGGGTTTCTTTGGATAAACCTTTCTTTTCTTGGATGTCTCTATCTCCGTAATGGAATCTTTAGGCGGTGTTACTTCACTATGTTCCTTCTTGTCATCTTCCCCTTTGTCCTCTTCTTTATCTACTTTGTCACCTCCTCCCCCTTTAGGTGAATCTGGTGTAGTCTCCTCTGATGCGATGTGCATTTCCTATACTTCTTCCTTCTTCTTCTTCTTGCTACTTCTTGGTCCATCATACTCTTCCCGAGTGACTACAGGAATTTCGATGAGGTCAGGGTCAGAGAGTTCTGTTTGTTTGACTGGTACAAGGAATTTTGCAGGCCATTCCTTAGTTATTTCCTCCATATCTTCCTCGGTGATTTTGTAATAGGACTAGAGCTCTTCCTTGTGCTTGTCTCCATGCGTAGTGATGTAAATGAAGTGTCTGTCTGCATGGAACTTCACTATTGGACTGAACCTATGAAGTGTATTTGACATTATGCGAGGGAAGGATTCAATGTCCCTCTTCAGTTGCAAGTAATAGGTGTGGAACACTGCATTGGAATGCCATTGCTTCACCATGTTGCTCAAATACCAAAGGGTAGTGAACCTCATGGCCAGTGGTTTGGACGACTCAAATTTAGGGAAGGTTTCACCCTATGGTATCTCCCAAGCGATGAAGCCAATAAGAATCAACAACCAGCTGAAGTGAAACTCATATCCCTGGTCTTGCACTTCACAATAATCTTTATCCAATTGGTTGACGAGGTAGCTCACCCAGTTCATCTGCATCCCTTCAACACATTTTCCTACGAGGTCGACAACAAACCCCGTGACCTGCGTTGGTCTATTCTTCCTGACGAGCTTTCCTGCTATCAGGTGATAATATAGGCACATTGTGCCATTTTGTATGGAGGATATCTGGTAGCCCCACTTTCCTTTCTCCACATCGTCGTTGGTGTCCTTCATTCGCTGCGCCAGGGTGCAATCTGCAACCTTCCCTGGGTAAAAATCCTAAGGTTCTAGTCCTTGCATGATCAATCCAGTGATCCAGTGGATCAGTGCCAGATCTACATTCATGCGCCTATCCAACCATAGGTAACCGCCATGGTAGCACGATAGGAGGAGCTTAACTCATGCGTTAACCTATTTATGTCTACCAAAGTGTGGTATATTCATCACATGAAGGATTATTGATCTTGTGATTTCCATAGTCCACGACTGGGGGATTATCTTCGACTTCTTCCCTGTTTTCGTTGTCAAGTACTTATGTGGTGCAAGGATTCCATAATTCTTGTGGTCTCCCAAGTTGAAATCACTGATCTTTAGCATCAGAATCTGTCCTAACTGCGGTCCAACTACGTGTATTCCCTTCGGGAGGTACACAGTGATCATTGTATAGTCGAAGTCCCTCAAGACGCTATCATGACTAACCATTCTAGCAAGATGCGGGATATAGTCGGGCAAGACCAACAGGATGAGCTTTGCATTTGCCAAGTCGTCGCGATGATTGCTCTGTTTATCTATCGAAGTTTTGGATGGCCCAGATTGACGTGTAGTCGATGGGGAGGCTTGCAATCCCCTCGTCGATGAGGCCTGTACTCCTATGGACATGACCTTCTCATCCGTAAGGTCTATTAGGATCTCCTCGACAGAATTCTCTACTATGCTAAGGTCGCTCAACATACACGCTCGAGATCGGATATCTCGGATAGGTGGACAAACATTCAAGGTAAGAAGAACGGGTGGTGAGGTCTCAATAAGCACTACGTGAAAGAAATTAGTTCTCTGTGGGCTCGGATAATCACAATTTGCAAAAGTATCCCTATTAAGACATTCGACGGGTTAAATAGATAATTTCGTAATGGACTCCTCCAACGGGCGAAAATGCCTCAATCAATACAATTCCATCCATTATGGCATTGTCCCAATGGTCCAATGGCGATCTTTCTGACAATAATTGTGTTTCTAGCCATTCTAGAGCATCATTCTAATGGTTGGGACACCTCCAATAGTCATATTTCTTCATCGTGGTTAAGTGCCAGTCTGCGTTGTTCTACCATTCTGGTGAGGTTCAAGTTCTACAAGCCTTCCTTCTGTGAAGTCCTCTCTGGAACCTCCTGCAATTTTTCTATCTTTTCTTTCTTCTTACTGAGATTTCTTTCTTTCTTTCCTATGATCCGCGTCTATGGACTCATCTTTCCATTATTGTTCTTATCTCCTCTTAGCATAGTAACTTTGCACTGCTGAGGGTCTTTCATAGGGTTCGAGGGTAATACTTTTTCTCTTACTATTTCTGGAGTAGGTTCTCTACTGTCCTGTATGGATAGGTTCTTTAATCCTTCTTGCATTTTTTCAACTTCGATAGCTAGGTCTCTGGACCTCATTTGCTTTGACTTGTCCTCCTGTTCTTCTATTAAGCACGCTATTCTACTGTTATAAACCAAGAAATCTCAAACACGGAGGCATAACCAGGAAACCAGAATGTTTGCTGAAACCTTACAGTCAGGAGCTTAGCTCTACCATCGATAGATATAAAAATGGCGAAAATGCCTTCATATACTCAAACTAGCAACAACAACAAAATCGAGACGTAACATTGAAAGCTTTGCATCTGCATGGCTTCTGACACTCTGCAGCCGCAATCTTTGAATGGCCGTGCAACTTATGGCAGACGCGATCGATCTTCTGACAATTTTATCGACGACTCGACATGCCTTTAATTCATTGCAGAACTTTCCCATTATGGCTGAGACGATGTCTAACCACCACCAACCGCTTCAATAATTGCTTTCTTGGGATTGAGGACGATCTGGCCAACTCAACATTTTGGGATATGGAAGACTCCCCGCGCTGCCACCTAGAATAACTGAATGACTTTGACGAATGGGTGTGGAAGCCAGTGCCAAGGATGGGGCGCATGACAGGAGTGGTGGCGTCAGACTATGAGGGCGTGAAGGAAGTGGCAAGGTGAGATAAGGGTGACAGAGGAGGACACATGGCGGAAGACACCAGGAAAAAAGGGGGAATGGCGAGAGGCTGTCGTGGCAAGGAGCGGGACACATGGCAAGCGACGAGTGGATGATGAGAAGGAAGGAGGACCATGCGGACCAAAGAGGGGAGGTGGATGGATGATACACGGCAGCAGGAGATAGGTGGAAAGGAAGATGACATGGAAGGAGAGGGGCCCATGCTGGCTAAACATAGAGTAGCTGAGAAGGATGGGATTTCCCAAGTGTCGTTGATCCGGGCGCGTCGATCTTGGCCATCGGAAAGCTGCATCCATGATTCCGGACCCCCCCCCCTCCGCTTAAAGGTAGAAAGGCAGGGGGGGTCCAGAATTGTCTTTATCGCCGTTGATCCGGGCGTGCTGATCTAAGCCATTGGAGAGGTGCACCCCCGATTCCGGACCCCCCTCCCCCCCGCTTAAAAGTAGAAAGGAAAGGGGGGTCCGAAATTCAATATGCGTCGTTGATCCGGGCGCGCGAATCGCTGCCGCTCGAACTTGCTCGTGACTTACCTTGGGCGCATTATCATCCAAAACTTTGGACAAGTGGGTTTTTAACCCATTCTTTTGCGTTCCAACCCCCCTTACAAGAAATATCGCTAACATTTGGCTCCATGGGGGATAGAGTCATCCCTATGATGCTCTAAGAACTCTTTTGCAGACTTAGTGCCTTTGTTGTTGGGCTATGGAGTCTCTTATTAAACTAAAAACACAAACAAAACAGTATTTACAGAGAAAAGAGCCGACTGTGTCTCACAGAAAACATTTTTTTAAGAAATGCCCATTTACAGGGCTGCTGAAAACTTCTTTGCCTTCCAGATCCTGTAACCTGTAAGTGTTGTTTGAAAATACTTCAAGGATCTTGAAAGGCCTGAACCAGAGGGCATCAAATTTACTGTGTTTTCCCTTTTCCTGCCTGGGTGCATCCCATTTGAGCACCAAATCACCCTGCTCAAATTCCTTCTTTTTTCTCTTCCTGTCAAAAGCCTACTTTATCTTCTGCTGATGATTGTAATCTCTGTCCAGGACCTGTTTTCTGATATGTTGCACTTCCACCATATGATGAATCCTTCTGAGAACATGGTTAGGTTCTCCTTCAAAGTCCTGGAAGAGATTTGCCACAGGTAAGGCGAGCTGAGTGGGGGAAATGGCCTCTATCCCATAAACCAGTTGGAAAGGTGAGATGCCCAGTGATTTCTTTGTTGTCACCCGATCGGCCCAAAGAGCAAATTTGAGCTTTGAGTCCCAGGCCCTTTTATTATCCTCCAGTAGATTTTTGATAAGCTTGATTAGGCTTTTATTGGAGGACTCTGCCAGTCCGTTTCCCTGAGGATAGTAGGGAGTGGAGTGAATCAGTGAAATTCCAAATTGTTCACAAAACTTGACCAGAGGCTCAGACCGAAATGGGGAAGCATTGTCAATGACAATTTTTCTAGGGCAGCCAAATCTAGCTATGATGTCTTCCAGGAAGTTGATGATTACTTTGTGAGAAGTGATTTTGGTAGGGACAGCTTCTAGCCATTTAGTGAAGTAGTTGGTTGCTGTCAGAATCCATCGGTGCTGGCCACTCGAGGGGGGNAGGGCAGCCAAATCTAGCTATGATGTCTTCCAGGAAGTTGATGATTACTTTGTGAGAAGTGATTTTGGTAGGGACAGCTTCTAGCCATTTAGTGAAGTAGTTGGTTGCTGTCAGAATCCATCAGTGCTGGCCACTCGAGGGGGGATGAATTTCCCCGATGAAGTCCAATCCCTACTGCCGAAAGGGTGCTGAGACCACCACAGGTTTCAATGGCAGGGATTTGACCTGTTGCTTTCCTGAGAATTTTTGGCATTTAATGCAAGCTCGGATTTCCCTGCAAACATCAGGAAATAAGGTGGGCCAGTAATACCCAGCTCGGAGGATCTTGTGAGCTGTGGTCTTCCAAAAGTGATGACCTCCACAGAGACCATTATGGAAGTCGAATATAACTTTCTGGGCCTGCTGTGGGTCCAGGCATCTTAGTAATACCCCCAGGGGGTCTTTCCAATATAAGGCTTGGTCTATGAGGCAATACCTGACAGCTTTGAGCTTTAAAACCCTTGCCTTGCTTTTTTCCATCCCATCAGGAGGCCTCAACTCTTGTAAGAAATACAAGATATCCTTGTACCAGGTGCATGCCGCTAGTGGTACAGTTCTTTGGGAACTCCCGTTGGATGAATCTGCTTGCTTATTGACGAAATTGATTCCCAAGGCCTTGCAATTTGATTCAGCCAGCAACTTGGCTAAACCCTGCCCCTTTATCAGCTTGGTGGGCTTAATCTCCAAATCAAATTCCAGGATCTTGGCGATCCATTTACCTCTTCTTCCGTCTATGTCAGGCTGTATAAGAATGTCCTTCACAGAAGCTGAAGGGACATATGCAGTGACCTTTGAATGCAAGACATAGACTCTGAAAGCTTTGAGAGCTTTCACCAAGGCATAATCCTGCTTCTCCATGATCTCGTACTGGAGCTCTGCATCCCTCAGCGCCTTGCTAAAGAAGGCAATGGGCTGCTCTTGTCCTTGATCGTTTTTTTGCAACAAAACTGTTGCTACTATATCACAGGAAGCAAAGGAAAATATCAAAAAATCTTTAGAATAATTAGGACTGATTAGCACAGGAGCCTCAGTCAACGCCTTCTTAATTTGGGCAAAAGATTCCCTAGGTTCAGAGGTCCATTTCACTTCATTCCCCTTCCTGAGCATGGTTGTGATGTGTTTCACCAACTCAGCAAAATTTGAGACAAACCTCCTCAGAAAATTAATTCTTCCCAAAAATGCCTGAACCTCTTTCTTAGATCTGGGAAGTGACAGGGCCTGAATTGCTTCTACCCTGTCAGGGTCAATTCTCACTCCCTCTGCTAATACTATATGGCCTAACAGCTTCCCTTCTTGCATAGCAAACAATGATTTCTTGGGATTCAGGGAAAGCCCAAACCTGCGACACTTCTTGAAAACCTTCTTCAAGTGGTAGCGGTGCTCTTTATCAGTCTTGGAAAAGACTGTTATGTCATCTAAGTAAATCATCACAAACTTATCCATGTCTCCGATGAAGGCTATGTCCATGGCTCACTGAAATGTTTCTCCCGCATTCATCAGTCGAAAAGGCATCTTGGCATACATGAATGTCCCCCATCGAGTGGTGAAGGCTTTCTTTCCTCTGTCCTCAGGCATAACTGATATCTGATTATAACCAGAAAATCCATCAATCATAGATATTCTAGATGCGCCTGTGACCTTCTGCAATATATGCTCCATGTTGGGCAGGGATAATTGTCTTTCCTTGAGCTCCTGTTCAGGTTCCTGAAATCAACACAGAGTCTGATTTCACCATTCTTCTTCCTTGCTGGGACCAAATTGGCCACCTAGTCGGAGTATCTCAAGGGGACAATGATCTGGGCATCCAGCAGCTTCTTCACCTCTCTCTCCATGACAGATAACAGCATGGGATTTATCTGTCTCATCTTCTGCTTGAATGTCTTAGCCTCTTCTTTCAGTGGGATATTGTGCTCAATAAATGATGTGTCGTATGTCTTGAGGTCTTCATAGGTCCATGCAAACACATCAGAAAAATCCCTCAGCAACTTAGTATATTCGGCCCTCTACTTCTCAATCAAGCTCCTCGACAACTTAATGAACTTGGGCTCCTCTGGTGTGCCTATGTTGCACTCAGCTATATCAGCACCATCACCTGAGATTCTTCCCCTTACTGCTACATCATTCCCATCGAACAATCTTTCTAATGGTATCAGACCCCTTGGTATGTGATTGCTCGGTAGTTGAATAATCTGGTGGTTAGCAATTTCATTCAAGAACTCCTCAGGGTGAGGGTTACCTTCCACGTCAGGATCCTCATCTATGTGTGACGCAAAAAAGTCATCAATGGATTGGAGGAACTTTTCGATCTCCAGGTCATCTTCAAATACCTTCCAATGCTTGACATTGTCTGGTACAGAGGGTCGGTATCTTATCTCGACATCAGATTTGACAGTGGGTAGCGTAGGAACTTCATGTAAACTAGCTGAAAAAGCTAGAAAGTCGACTGGAGCATTTTCTTCCCTTGGAATGTAGGAAATGTTAAAAGCCAAGAAAAAATTATTCACAAGGTCCCATACCTCATTCTTGTAATTCTTGAGTCGAGGATGCTTGGCCTGATAGACGTTCTTGACCTGCTGGACAATTAATTCTGCATCCCCAAACACAGCTATCTCCCTGATTTCCATTTCCTTTGCAGCTCTTAATCCCAGAACCAGAGCTTCATGCTCTGCCACGTTGTTGGTGACTTCAAATTCCAGCTTGTATGACAGAGGTATGGTCTCTTGAGAAGGGGATCTGAATACCACTCCGGCACCTGCACCTATATTGGAAGAAGCTCCGTCAAAGAACATCTTCCAAACAGAGGTGGTTGGAGGAGGCATTCCCTGATTAAGAATGGGCTACTTTATGATTTGCAAAGGGGCCTCAAGAGTCTCAGTGACCTGTAACAAGCTAGAACCTAAGCCAGTGTCAAGTGCAAATATGGGGTGATTAGTGGGGTCTGCTTCATCACTGACAATGTAGGCTAGCTGGGCTTCTCTGTACAATCTCCTATGTTCCCCTCCAAAGACTGGAATGGTGGCATATGTGAGATCCATCTGTAACGTCCCTCCAAGTCTCTTAATCCAAGACCTTGACAACAACATGCCAAACTTGGGGGGAACATCATCTACCACAATATCCATGACCATACTCTTCATGGGCAGCTGAAACAAAGAGACTACCAGGTCCTTGATGACTCCCAAACATTGCACTCTCCTGGAGTCAAAAGAATAGAGGTCATGATGAGCTCGGGTGACTTCCAGTCCTAATTCTTCCATGACAGCTTTGGGCATGAGGTTGTGAGAGGCCCCTGAATCCATCAAACAATTGTGCAGTACTTTGTCATGTATGTTCAGGGAGGTGTAGAAGGGAGGGGATGAATCATCTCTGTCTTCCACCATCGGGCCTAGGATAACTGCTGGTTTTTCATCTTGGAGGTTTATGAAGTCTATGGAAGGGCCAGGGGCTTCATATTTCAAAAGGTCAAAGAAGCGCTTCTTGAATTCATCATGTTTGATAAGCTCAGTGAGGGGCACAGGGATTCTGATCTTTTGAATCTCATGCTCGAAATTAAAAGAAGACGTAGGCTTTGGAATTTCTCTAATTTCAGGAGCATGATTTTGGACAATGGGAGAGAGGTGTTGGGCCTTCTTACCTCTGTGACTATCTTCTATCTCATTATCAGACTTCTCTGCTCTAGTGGATGGCTCCGAAACATCAGATGTTGCTGCCCTTTTGTCGGATCTCAGGTTATACCTGCCTCGGCCACCACTCGCTTTGTCTCCCTTGCTCAATTCATTTAACTGACTGTTCATGAGAGACTCCTCGTATGCTGATTGGGTTAGATGAGGGAAAGGGGGAGTGACTTCTAAAGAGTGGATTTTGGGCTCAGGCTCATCTGTTTCCCCTTCTTCTTCATCGGCCACAAAATTATTCTGGAAGGGAGCCTGAATTCTCTGGTCTTCACTATCTCTTCCCTTCTCTCTATGTATAGTTGGAGGGGCAAAATTATTTGGCCTTCTGAAACCTCCTTTGTTCTATGTGCCTTGAGGGCCCTTGTATGCTTGCCTCCTCTCCACCTTCAGTATTTCCATCTCTTCTTTCAAAAAGTTCATCACCTGGGTCAGCTCATTTACTTGAGGGTGGGGCAGTGATGGGTCGGAAGTTGAGGCTTCTGACTTTCCCTTTCTTCTGTCTGCGTCAGCTTTGTTCCTCAGTCTGTCAGATGCTAATATGTTGGATTCTACTTCTATAGTCGTATCTTTCATCTGAGCTAAGGAGGTGGCTCTTCTTTCCCTCAATAAAAGGCAGAAATCAGGGTCAAACGCACCAGCATAGGAAATTTGGGCAGAGGCCTCTGAGGGTTTTACCTCTGCAGGAATCTTGTTATACATCTTATTGAATCTTTTGGAGAAGTTAGAGACAGACTCTCCTTCCATCTTCTTCAGGGACCCAAACTCTGTCATGTAATATATGTAATATTTCCTATCCCCCCACTGCCTCAGGAAAACATTATCCAGGGCTTCAATTCCAGCAATAGATCTAGGGGCCAATCCTCTAAACCATTTTCTAACCTCACCATCCAAGCTCTGGACAAAGACTCTCATCCAGGCATCTTCATTATCAATATTGAGGTTGTCTGCATAACTCTAAAAAGCATCCAAGTGCTCTTCTGCAGTTATGTCCCCTTCCCCAGCGAACTTGGGCATGTATTTCAAATAGTCTCTAGCAGGGAGAGGATTCATGGGATGGGGTAGGACTAGAGGAGCATATCTAGCAACGACTATGGAATCCATTCTATTCAGAGGGGGATTAGCACCATCCATATGGATATTAGGTAGAGGAGAACTCGGAGGAGAAGGAGTGTGAACGGGAGATGACAGAAAAGAGGTTCTCGAAGGAGACGACGGGGAAAATAGAGAGAGGTCTAAGGGACCTGAATGTGCAGATGCTTCTCTCTATGCAATAGTAGTAATAAAAGGAGGGGTAGTGAAACCTTCTGAGGCCTGAGGTCTGTATTGAGGCACAACTTCCAAGGAGGGGGGAGTGACAAGGATATCTCCCTCTGATACTAGACCAAGAGGAGAAAACTCATCAGGAACACTCCCAAAATTCAGAAAACGGGAAACCTCAGAGGAAGGACGACCAGGAAGCTGAGAATAAGAAAATGGAGTTCTTACGGAAGGAGGTGGGGAAATACTTGATTCAGAGGCGAAGCGCTCTCCTTGAGGAGCCTTTCCTTTTCTGAGAATCACCTCCGAATTTTCTTCAGTTGTAGCTAGAGGCAGTTGTGGATGGGACCGCGAGTGTCTGCCACCGGAAGCCACAACTAATCTAATGGGTTTGCCGCAGTGGATTCGTCACAGTGGATTCGCCAGGTGCACAGTAGAAATCTTCAAGTTCTGATTTCTGATGCACCTTCAGAATCAGCTTAATCTTTGTCGTTCAATCCTGGGGAAAATATTCAACTTCGTCCCTGGCAACGGCGCCAGAAATGTTGGAGCTGGAAGTCACTCCTGGATTGCTTGCAGGAGCAGAGCCCGATGCCCATTAGTTTAATGTCATGATTTGTTTGAAGGGGTGATCAAATGGAGGGAAAATCATAACAATATCGTCTCAACTCAGAAACTAGGCCAAGCATGCATGAACGAGTGAGGTCTTGATAAACTTCAAACAGTGAGTTGCAATAGAAGGGTGAGTAGGAGGAAGACTTGCATGAGAAGGGTGCGAAAGTCTATCACAAACATCCGGTTTGTAACAGACTAGAGAAGAAAGCATCCAAACGCAAAATCCTTTTACATTCAAACACAAAAGACCAGAGAACACAACAATGTCACAACAAATCCTTTATCATAACAAGATTATTCAATCCAGGCGAATCCTTCGACTGTGGACTCCCTGGCATGAGATGGAACTTAGATGGAAAAAGAAAACTGTTTGTTATAAACCAAGAAATCTCAAACACAGAGGCATAACCAGAAAACCAGAATGTTTGCTGAAACTTTACAGTCGGGAGCTTAGCTCTACCATCGATAGATACAAAAATGGCGAAAACGCCTTCATATACTCAAACTAGCAACAACAACAAAATCAAGACGTAACATTGAAAGCTTCGCGTCTGCATGGCTTCTGACACTCTGCAGCCACAATATTTGAATGGCCGTGCAACTTATGGCAGACGCGATCGATCTTCTGACAGTTTTATCGGTGACTCGACGTGCCTTTAATTCATTGCAGGACTTTCCCATTATGGCGGAGACGATGTCTAACCACCACCAACCGCTTCAATAATTGCTTTCTTGGGATTGAGGACGATCTAGCTAACTCAGCATTTTGGGATATGGAAGACTCCCCACGCTGCCACCTAGAATAACTGAATGACTTTGACGAATTGGCGTGGAAGCCAACACAAAGTATGGGGCGCATGACAGGAGTGGTGGCGTCGGACTATGAGGGCGTGAAGGAAGTGGCAAGATGAGAGAAGGGTGACAGAGGAGGACACATGGTGGAAGACACCAGGCGAAAAGGGGGAATGGCGAGAGGCTTTCATGGCAAGGAGCGGGACACATGGCAAGCGACGAGTGGATGATGAGAAGGAAGGAGGAACACGCGGACCAAAGAGGGGAGGCGGATGGATGACACACGACAGCAGGAGATAGGTGGAAAGGAAGATGACAT
>JASDQU010100292.1:439178-451855 GCA_032191745.1 Picea mariana | reverse complement strand
TAGCCATGAAATCCCTTATTCTTTATTTTTCCGTTCTATATCTTCCTCTTCTTCTTTCCTTCAGATATGATCTCTCTTAATCCAAGTCTTTCCAAACAAAAGTGTAAAGGGAGCACTGTTCTCAACAAACTTAATGACCTTGAATTCTTCTTCTGTCGATGTTCCATGAGCACTCATAGGTACATGGGTAAGTATTCCACATAGGGTTATCATCTTTCCTTTAAACAATCCTATTCCTCCCAATGAAGGAATCATAGCAGGCTTTCCCAAAAGTTCCCAAGTACTTTCTGGCATAATGTTCACCTATGTTTCTACATCCAATACACAGTCTATGTCGAAGTCTCCTATTCTTATTTCTATGCACTCTTTATATTTTAAGATCTCTGATAAAATGATGTCTCTGTGATCATTCAGTGTTTCTTTCATCTGCAATAATATAGCCTCAGATTCTTTTTGGTTCTTTATCATATTCTTAGTCTCTTGGCCTTCCTCATGGTTTTCTTGTCTCATGTTCATCTTCTCAACTTTAGGAATCATTCTAGGGAAATCTAAAACTTCATGTCCATTATATTTACAACAAAGGCAAATAGGACCTTTACCAAAGCATTCCTTAGCAATATGTCCCAGTCTTCTGCAACTATAACAAAGAGTCAATCCTCTCTTTCTCTTAAATGATCCCCAACCTTTCCTCGTACTACGCAAAGAGATCACAGTGATGGACCTGCAAAAGTTTCTTTCTAGGATTCTGCATCCACTTGTTAGTCCAAAAATTATTTCTATGCATAGGAATAACATATCTCTCACTATTTCTATCATATCTATTCATATCATATCTTCTTTCTTTGATTTGTGCCCTAGTTTTTAGACTAGGATGAAATCTATCAAACATACCTAGATCCATTCTTTTGAAACAAAAATTTCCACTTATCTTACCTTTATCAGAGAAGAAAGCTTTAATATATTACCTCTTTTCTTTAGATAGGAATTCTCTTCTTAGCACAGAGCTTCAAAAGTCAAGTAAAGTATTGCGCACTAAAAAAACAAATCTACACACAAAGATTTCTCTTTTCTTCAGTTCCCAGCAATCACAGTTTCTTGTCCCAACAATGGAACCATTTGTTGGCACAGGGGCAGACCTACAGTTCACCTCTTCAACAACGCACCAACAATACCCTAACTACCGGCCCTTTCAGAAAAATCTATGAAGCAGATGAGGTCTTACCCAAGGTAGAGGCAAGGGGGGTTGTAGGACTCAAGTGTCTACAACCTAGTTGGGACACAGATCTTTGATCAAAATACTTAACATGGAACTTTAGCAATTAACATTCGTTAGTCTTTGACTCTTATTCACATCATAGGAAAAAACCCTAATTACATAACAACGCAGTATTCAACAAGAGCCAAGCATATCTAACCATTTATCACATAGCATCAAACAGATCTAGAATTCATTCATGTTATTAAGCACTAAGCTACTACATCAGATGCATCTAACATACATAAATATTCGGCACTAAGAATAAATCACATCAATAACACGGAGCAATCACAACACATGATATACATGGTTCACCCCCAGCGTGGGGCTACTTCCACCAACTCTTCATCTTCTTTATTATCTTCTTTCAATCTTCTTACATGCACAGAGCCACAAAACCAAATCTGCATAGGACAGGAGACCTGTGCGCACTTTGCTGGATCCTCCTTCCCCAAGTTTGGCACAACACATATCCTTATTACAATCACTTGCACTTAACTCTTCAATTTCTCAACACATAGTATGCATGAAGCCTTCACAACTAATCGCACTTAGCAACCTTTACATATCTTGCACAAAGCCAACTTAGATTCGATCCTTCTTACAATGCCTATATACTTATTTATACATTTACAAATGGGGCCTAAGCATGGGTAAACCCATGGGCCGACATCCCATACCAGTTACATAAGCCCTGAACCCAAAAATCCTGCAAAAAGGGGGCGAGATCCTGCAATCTCTGCTTCGCCTGGGTGCTCCATCTTCGACCTGCTTGTCGAAGTACCAAAAATTCTCAAGCACAACCAAGGTTTTCCAAAACTTGGTCGAGGGCCAACAAACTTCCACTTCGTCTTGGCTGAAAGAGCTATGATGGTTCTGATAGAAGTGTATCTGGATTTAGGAGAAAACATCTCTTCATAATCAATGCCTTCCTTTTGACAAAATCCATGAAATAGAAACCTTGCTTTATGTTTTTCAATACTTCCATCAACAACATGTTTTATCTTGTATAACCATTTGGAAGATACCACATCTTTTCTCTTCGGTCCGAGAACTATTTCCCATACATCATTCTTTATAATTTATTGGTATTCTTTTGTCATGGCATCTTCCCATTCTTTCTTCTGAATGGTTTCTTCAAAGAAAGTAGGTTAATTTTCTATGAGATTACACACCAAAGCCATATAAATGGAGAATGGCTTAGGTTTCTTGATTTGTTTCATGGTTCCTTATGGGGCACCATACTTCTATCCATATTGAATAAGTTCCCTTTCCCAAGTTGGATTTCTCTTGTGAGAGATAATTATCTAGGGAGGTTCTTGAGATTCTATCATGTCATGATCTTCTTGAATCTCATCATCAAGGGAATTTGTGACTTCCCTCACTGGCTTTGCAAACCTGGGAGCTACATGATCTTCTTCATATACTTCTTCAAGCTGGAATATCCTTGATTTCTTGAGTGTTGCATCTTCATAAAATGTTACATCTATGCTGATCTCAATATGATGGTAACCTGATATGTAAATCATGAAGGCCTTTGAGACCTCACAGTATCGAACAAATATTCCCTTCTTTCTTGAAGGGTCCAACTTGGTTCTCTTCTCTTTCATAATGTGTACAAACATTGGACAACCAAATATCTTGAGATGGCTTACTTCTGGCTTTTTTCTAGAGAACATTTCTTCAGGGGTTTTGAACCCAAGTGCACTATGGGATAATATGTTTTGTACATATAATGTTGTTCTTGCTTCTTCTGCCCATAAGTGCATGGGAATATCATGATCATGGATCATAGTCTTCACTGCTTCCATTATAGTTTTGTTCTTTCTCTCTGCTACACCATTTTGTTGAGGATTGTAGGGAGTGGTGAGCTCCCTCTTAATCTCGACATCTTTGCAAAATCTGACAAACCATTTTGAGGTGTATTCTCCTCCATTATCTGTCTTGAGTATCTTTATTTTTCTTTCATAGAGATTATCTATCAAGGCTTTGAATTCCTTGAATTTGCCAAACACTTCATCTTTTGATTTCAATAAGTAAACCCAAGTGTTGNGGAGTGGTGAGCTCCCTCTTAATCTCGACATCTTTGCAAAATATGACAAACCATTTTGAGGTGTATTCTCCTCCATTATCTGTCTTGAGTATCTTTATTTTTCTTTCATAGAGATTATCTATCAAGGCTTTGAATTCCTTGAATTTGCCAAACACTTCATCTTTTGATTTCAATAAGTAAACCCAAGTGTTGCGAGCATAGTCATAAATAAATGACACATAGTATACATACCCACTAAGAGAGATTGATGGCATTGGGACACATACATCTGAGTGGATGAGCTCCAAGACTCCTGCTTTACTGTCCCTCTTCGGGAAATGATTCTTTATGTTCTTTCCTTGTGCACATCCCATGCACATGCCTTCATGGTCAACCTTGAATTCTATTAAAACTGTAACTACCTTGCTCACATATGGTAAGGCTTTGTAGTTGATGTGAGCTAGTCTTGTATGCAAAAGTTTACATGGAATATCATTGGAGTGAGTCAAGGTTGCATCTGAGTGACCTTTTAATTTCTATAGGGCACCTTCCTCTGTTCCAATAACAATTGCATATTCTATGGTTTTTCCTTTAGGCCACACAAGGAATTCACCATCTATGAATGAAACCCTGGAGCCTTTCTTATCTAAAGCTAAGATAGAAACAAAATTCTTCATCAAACCTTGTACATATAGTACATCCTTCATCTTCATTGGGGTCCCTGAATCAAGTTTGTAGGTGGATTCCCCCACTCCTTGATAGGGTAATGGTAATCATCTCCAAGTGTAACTTTCTAGGGAAAGTTCTTTTCTGTAAGGCCAAAGAGAATGTCCCTATGACCTGTCATATGCTTAGAAGCACCACTATCTATGAGCCTAGTGTCTTATCCAAGTGACACAGATCCTAGGAGAGCAGAGAATTGTTAAATTATGAGCTTGATTTCTTATGTGGATTAATTCTTTTATTTTCTTCAATACTTTGATTCCAACTTAATACACTTAAACAATTTCAAATCATAATCAAATAGAAATAATTATGTAGATAAGTAAACATGCATATCAACAACACATGTACCTTGGGGAAACCCTGTACAGGGAGAAAAACCCCAACAAACAATATTCCTTTATTGCATTAATAATGTAAGATCTCTTACAAATATCCACCATGAATGTACTTCTCTCAAAGAGCTTGCCAAGATGAATCTGACCTGACAAAGACTTACAAGACCTTGCCAAAATACACCTTTGATATGCTGCCTCTTTATCACTGATGTGCTCCTCTATTACTTCACCCTCAACCTGCATATGAAAACTCTGTTTCAAAATTGTGTTGCAAAATTATGTTGCGAAATTGTGTTGAGGAGAGGGTTTGACCTCTTCTTATATAGGCTGAAGAGGGGAAGAGGAGAAGCTCAAAATAACCTGAATGCATGAATTAGTCATAACTCAGCTTCATACTAAAGTTCAAACTTAGAACTAGACTTGAGATTGGTTACAACTCAGCATTACACTTTAGTTCGAACTTAGAACTAGACTTGAGATTGGTTACAACTCAACATTACACTTTAGTTCGAACTTAGAACTAGACTTGAGACTGACATGCTTTAGTTCGAACTTAGAACTAGACTTAAGACTTTAGTTGTAGCTCAACATTACACTTTAGTTATAAGATAGAACTAGACTCAAGACTTTAGCTGCAACTCAACATTACACTTTAGTTCTAGACTCAAGACTTTAGTTGCAACTCAACATTACACTTTAGTTCTAAAATAGAACTAGACTCAAGACTTTAGTTGCAACTCAACATTACACTTTAGTTCTAACATAGAACTAGACTCAAGACTTTAGTTACAACTCTTAACAAGAAAATTCAAAATTCTCTTCATGGTGGATAATGTTTACGCATGCCAACACACTAGATCAATACAATTACATCATTTTCAATATTATGAATATCGCTTGTTTCTAGCTCATAGGAATTTTACATTCACCCTAATTTTGCTAGATACCTTGACTTTTTCTCATGTCTCACAAGGTTTGACTAGGCTCACAGAGGTTGTATGTTCCCCTTGACTTTTGCACTAGTTTGTCTATGCTCACAGAGGTTGTACATTCCCCCTAACTTTTTCACTAGACTATCTATGCTCAAAGAGGTTGTACATTCCCCCTAACTTTTGCATTAGACTCACATAACATCTCATTCATCCTGACTTTTGGTTTGACTCATAGAGGTTGTACGTTCCCCCTAGATTTTGTCAATACCTCACAAGACTAGTTGATTCTCCAAATCTCTCTGGCTAGCCTCAGGGTGGCCCATATGGCCTCTCATTGGAGAATGACTGTCAATGCTGCCAAATTTAACACTCCCTCTCAGCGAGGGATTCATTCTCAACCACACCAAGCTTGCCTCTTATCTACACAAACTGTCTCGAGGTTAGAGGCCTGGTTAGGATATCAGCTCCCTTCGCCCGCGTGGCTATGTACTGTAACTTTATAGTTTTTCTCTAGACCAAGTCTTGTATGTAGTGGTACCTCATGTCAATATGTTTTGACTTGTCATGAAATACCGGGTTCTTTGTCAATTTTATGCAACTTTTATTATCACATTGAACCACTGTCGTCTCGATCTTGTCACCAAACAACCCATAAACCAATTTTTTGAGCCATACTGCTTCCTTGCTAGCATCAATTGTTGCAATGTACTCAGCCTCTATTGTACTATGTGCAATGTATCCCTACTTTCGAATTGACCAAGAGATCATAGAAGATCCTAAACTGAAACAATATCCGGAAGTACTCTTCCGATCCACTGGGCTTTCTGCCCAGTCAACATCTGCATACCCATGCAAAAATAAACTACCACTGGATGTATATCTCAGACCATAAGTAATGGTCCCTCTGATATATCTCAAGATTTGTTTTGTTTCCACCCAGTGTCTCTGTCTCGGTTCAATCATGAATTGACTCATTGCAATCACTACATAGCATATATCTAGCCTAGTGTGGATCATGTACATCAATGATCCAATAACTTCCTAAACATGGTGGGATCCACCAAATCTGAACCTGTATCAAAACCATACAACTTCTTCAGGTTGGTAACCATCAGAGTAGACATGGATTTGCAATCCATCATACCAAAACTCTTGAGTACATCCACTGTGTATTTCCTTGTTCCAGAAATATCTCGCCCTGTCTTTGCCACACTTCCAATCCTAGGAAGTAATGCATCAAGCCTAAGTCTTTCATCTTGAATTTTGAGGTTAGCTCCCTCTTACACTAGGCTATTAGCCCTTCATTTCATGTTAGAAAGAGATCATCAACATACAAGATTAGTATAACAGGTTGGTAACCGCTTACCTTGAAGTATAGATTTGCATCAACATCTCTTTTCTGAAAGCCCGGGATTTTAAGAAAGCCATCAATCATGTCATACCAAACTCTGGGAGCCTACTTAAGACTATACAAGGCCTTCCTTAGATTGCATACATGAGTGCCTTTGTTATGCAGTATAAAACCATCTGTTTGTTCCACAAAGACCTCCTGTTCAATCTTTCCATTCAAGAATGTTGTTTTTACATCCATCTGATGTAGTTTCCAACCAAGTACAGAAGCTAAAGAAATAATATCTCGAATGGAGGTATACCTGGCTACAAGAGAAAAAGTCTATTCGTAGTCGATTCCTTCTCTCTGAGTGAAGCCTCTGGCTACAAATCTTTCTTTGAACTTTTCCACACTTCCATCAACTGCATGTTTGATCTTATAGATCCATTTGGAAGAAACCACTAATTTGTCTTTTGGCCTTGGCACAATGTCCCAAACATTGTTCTTTATAATAAACATGTATTCCTCAAGCATGGCATCCTTCCATACTTGTAATTTATCTACTTCTTCAAATGAATAAGGTTCAGCATCACTAATTTTGCTCATCAGTGCAACATAGCCTCCAAACCTATGATGCCTCTTCCTTTCCCTAAAAGTTCCTTTGGGAGAAACTATCCTTTCTTCTTTCTGCACTATTTATTTAAGCCACCCTAGATTCCTTTTGGATAAGGGTTCTTCAGGAGTTATTTCTAACACTTCAGCAGGTTCTAGGGGCTCATTACTTAGCCCTTCACAAGGTTCCTCCCTCTGATCATCTGACTCTTCATTTTCAGAAGAGGGTGAAGCTGGTTGAACTGCTTCTGAATCCTGTTGAAGCTCTCTAGATTTCTTAAATGCGGCTTCCTCATGGAAATTCACATCTCTTCTTACCTATATTTTCCTCTGACCTGGTACATAAATCCTGTAAGCCTTGGAGTTCTCACTGTACCCCACAAACACCCCTTTCTTTTCTGAGGGTTCCATCTTTGTCCTCTTTTCCTTAGGGACATGAATATACACATGACATCCAAATATCCTTAGATGCCCTACTTCAGGTTTGATCCCTGAGAAGACTTATTAAGAAATATTTTCCTTCAAAATAACATGAGGACACATGTTTTTAATATACATGGCAGTGGAGGTAGCTTCTGCCCATAAAGAATTTGGCATATCCTAGTCAAACATCATTGTTTTTTGCTGCCTCACAAATAGTTCTGTTTTTCCTCTCAGCGACACCATTTTGCTGAGGGTTATATCGCATGGTCAACTGTCTCTTGATTCCTGCTGACTTGCAGAAATACTCAAACTGAAGAGATTCAAACTCTCCTCCATTGTCTGTTCTAAGGATTCTGATGTGTTTCCCTGTCTGTTTTTCAATAAAGGCTTTATACTCTTTGAATTTATCAAATGTGTCACTTTTAGCTTTAAGAAAATATATCCAACATTTTCTAGAGTAATCATAAATAAAAATGACATAATACAAACAACCACTGAGTGAAGGAGATGACATGGGACCACATACATCAAAATGAACCAGATCTAATATGGCCTGAGCTCTATTGTCACTACTAGGAAATGCTTTCTTTATATTTTTACCTAGCATGCATCCCTTACAAATTTCATTTTTACAAAGAGAAATAGAGGGCATGCCACATACCATGTTCTATAGATCTGGAAGAGCTTTGTAATGAAGATGCCCAAGTCTTATGTGCCACAACTCGTTGGAGCTAGTCGCATCATGAGCCAATGCCTGAACTAACTGTCCTGACATGACATACAGTCCTCCACTACAAGTTCCAATGGGTTCTGCTATACTTAAGTGGCTACCTTTATCCCATAGTAGTGCCTTCCTGTCCTTGAAGATCACTCAATATCCCTTGTCCTCAAGGGTTGCAACTAATAGTAGATTCTTCTTGAGCCCTGGAACATATCATACTTCATCAAGATGAAGTCTATCCCCAGATTCCAATCTGAAGGAGATAGAGCCTACTCCCTCTATCTTGTAACATTTTTCATCCCCAAGCTCGACCTGCTCTGCAAAATATTTTGTCTCGAAATCTAAGAGGATCTCCTTGTACCCTATCATGTGCTTTGATGCACCACTGTCTACTAACCAAGTTTTCAGCCCTGTGGAAACTGAACTGGATAAGGCAAAAACCAAATAATATTCTTTCCTATTTTATTTCTCATTAGAAGGACTTTTCTTATTTCTTTTGGATTCATCATCCTCAGCAGTTGACGCATGATGTTTCCCTTTCCTAGGAAATTTCTTTCTAAACCAACAATCTTTAGCAAAATGACCCAACTTATTACAACTAAATATTTTAATATTAGATGTATCAATATCCTTTCCTTTGAATGTACCTTTGGTGTTTGGCTTACAATGAGATCCTTTCTAGAAAGTGCCTTTCTTCTTTCCCTTGAATCTTGATGCTAAAGTTGAGTGCTCTTCTTTCGTTGGCTCACTCCTAGTAGTTGTGTGACTCTCCTCCTAGAGGAAATCATGCCATAACCTCTCAAACGTGGGTTGAATCTCTCTTCCACTTACACTGGATAAGAAGGTCTCCCATGAAGAAGGAAGATCGTAAAAAATGGCCTACACTAAATCATCATCGTCCACTGTCACCCCTGTAACCAAAAGTTGATCTTTGATCTGAGCTATCTTGGAACAGAAAGATGCCACTAATTCACCTTTCTCCATCTTCAAATACTTAAGATTGTTTTTAAGTGTCCTCTTCTAACTTGGAGCTTGTTTCTCATACAGATTCACCAAGGTATCCATACAGTCCTTGGCAGTCATCAACGAAGTCATTGCAGGCATTATACTGTCTTTGACTGAGTCAAAGATGATTCTCTTGGCCTTTGCTTGACTCTTCCTAAAGGTCATTTTTCCTGCATTATTCGTTGGTTCCTCCACCACTGTGGTCACATACTTCTCAAGATCATGCTCTTGCAAGATATTTGTTATACGAAGCTTCCACACATTAAATTTGGTAGCTCTTTCAAGCCTATCTTCGGCCTTGACTGAAATGGAGGATGCCATGGTCCTCACACTAGAAAATTATTCAAGCTCGCTTGGATCTGTGTGTACCTGCTGTTGCACTTCAACACATTTAACACACCCTAAGCTCTGATACCATGTTAAATTATGAGCTTGATTTCTTATGCGGATTAATTCTTTTATTTTCTTCAATAATTTGATTCCAGCTTAATACACTTCAACAATTTCAAATCATAATCGGATAGCAATAATTATGTAGATAAGTAAACATTCATATCAACAACACATATACCCTGGTGAAACCCTATACAAGGAGAAAAACCCCAGCAAACAATATTCCTTTATTGCATTAATAATGTAATATCTCTTACAAATATCCACCATGAATGTACTTCTCTCAAAGAGATTGCCAAGATGATTCTGATCTGACAAAGACTTACAAGACCTTGTTGAAATACACATTTGATATGCTTCCTCTTTATCACTGATGTGCTCCTCTATTACTTCACCCTCAACCTGCATATGAAAACTTTGTTTCAAAATTGTGTTGTAAAACTGTGTTGCGAAACTGTGTTGAGGAGAGGGTTCAACCTCTTCTGATATAGGTTGAAGAGGGGAAGAGGAGAAGCTCGAAATAGTAACCTAAATGCATGCATTAGTCATAACTCAACTTCATACTTTAGTTTGAACTTAGAATTAGACTTGAGATTGGTTACAACTCAGCATTACACTTTAGTTTGAACTTAGAACTAGACTCGAGATTGGTTACAACTCAACATTACACTTTAGTTCAAACTTAGAACTAGACTTGAGACTAACATGCTTTAGTTTGAACTTAGAACTAGACTTAAGACTTTAGTTGCAACTCAACATTACACTTTAGTTCTAATATAGAACTAGACTCAAGACTTTAGTTGCAACTCAACATTACACTTTAGTTCTAAAATAGAACTAGACTCAAGACTTTAGCTGCAACTCAACATTACTAAAATAGAACTAGACTCGAGAATTTAGTTGCAACTCTGTTTCAGGATTAATCCGTAAGTGCGGACACAAACTGATCTCCCTAGATCCACCTGGATCTAGAACAAAACAGGATAGAATAATACTCTTTCCCTAGATTTAGACTATTGAATGAACTAGGAAGCGGGAATTATGAACATACCTTATAAACGCTTCCTTGGGTCTCTGTTGTCCAATTTTTCTCCAATGCTCTTGTGTTGTTCAGACCACAACAGAACAAACCAATCGAAGTGAAGACAATTCAATATATTCAATAGTTAATCTATACATATGATCAAGGAGTTATGTAATAAAGTGGCATCAGCTTTATGGGAAAGGGACATATTACTGTATTAAATTGATAGAAAGTAAGACTTACAACTGGAGCCTTGATGTTGCAAACCTCCTTTCGATAGCTCTTAGCTCTGACACACACACTTTCTCATGCATGAATAAAATCAACCACTTTTGATAACCTTGCTGGTGTCTCTAGCTGCTGTAGCATCAGTCCTTCATACAATCTTCCACTAATTCTCCAATCAATCTCTTGCTAGTTTGATTCTAACATTTTCCATGAGCATTCCCCTCAATATATAGGAGAGAATAGATTAGTTACTTGGATAGGAATGATCCCAATATATCAGGAAAGCCAGTACTTAGATAACCATTCGAATGCCAACTCATCTTTCTAGAAGATTCCCTTCTAGAAGATTCGAGAATTTTATCTTTTTCCTTCCTTTAGAAGATGTTCGCACCCTGATAGTTAGGTACAGTGTGAAATTCTCACACCCTAGCTTAATGCAGCCTATGAGAATCATGCATTCTTGCAGGCAAATATATAGGTAGCCTGCAAACCTCCCTTAAAAATATGATTTCTGGAAAGAGACAAAGGTAACTTTTCTCAGGAAAGTGTTCTAGTGAAGAGCCTGATTTCTCCATCATCATTACATCATCATGATGACCAAAATTATGGATAACAGAATGCCCCCCAAAGTATGAGATTGGAACCAAAGACAGTCGATAGACTTTGTAAGATGCATGTGTGTGTCAAGAACCAGGAGCACATCTAATCGGAAACCTGCGAACAATCAAGCATATGCAGAGTATCATATATATCAATTCTGAGGTAGGCATTCCCATACTCAGATCACAGACTGATGACATTGTAGACATGGGTCATGGCCACCAATCATACACTATGGATCCATACGATCACAATATAGTATAGCCACCTGAATACATTGTGGATCTATGCGATAAATTTTCAAATCAAGACGACATAGCCACGAAACATACACAGTGGATCTATGTGTCTCAAATTATATATACTCCATCGCAACCTGGATCACAAAGATAATATCCAGGGTCTTCAATCTCATCGTCCAAAGTATGAATCTAACCATGTGATTACATGTGTTGAAGTTGAACATGGTAGAAACCACTTGATTACCGGTCATTGATGTAATCGTTAACAAGTGCGAGGGAAATCACCATTGATGTCAATGGATCCAAAGGTACCATAGTACAATCCATCAAGTGTGAATAAATGAGCTGATGTCGAACATTCGACGAAATCTTTCAATCAGGGGTCAATGATGTAAACCCAATGTCAAAAGCAAGGAAACTTGCCATTGAGGCATGCAAGCTCCAAGGTACTAAATAATTTCTAAGTCTTGATTCTGGATAATGTGCTAAATTCGACAAAACAAAACTCGTCACAGGATGGCCTTGATGTATCCCCCATCAATGACACTAAATGAGTAACAGAGTTTGAAGGTGAAACAGAGAACTTTGCAAATTGGACTGGACACAGGGAAGGCCGACATGGAGAGAATGGATAAATGCAGATGGCCGACTCAATATAGGTTTTGGATGGACTTCTCTTGAACATATCAATGACACGACCAATGGTTTGGCAGCATTGACTCAAATACGACACATGGAATGACCTCGTTATCAAATCGAATGAGAGACAAATGGATTTCCCAAACCGGCTTCAAATGATGAATAGGGGGTGTCATG
>JASDQU010100292.1:375292-388016 GCA_032191745.1 Picea mariana | reverse complement strand
TTTGTGGTGACCTTAGTGGCCTATCTCTCTAGGTTCTTACCCAAGGTGACTGTGAAGGGGAAAGTCTTCACGGTACCTGGAATTGACGTTGATCAAACTCACTCGGGCTCCTTGGAGGGTATACCCACGATTATGTGTGGGAGCTTGCACCAGGGTGTAAGTCCGTTAAGCAGGTCATCAACGTAACTTTTCCACAATAGCCCCACCCCTTCTCGTCTCGTTGTTGCGACGTTGGATTTCATCACCAACTAGTGGCTTCGAAATTAGAAGGTATTGTTTTCTTGGTGATTGTTTCCTAGTTTTTCTTTACTAATGTGTGTTGTTTGTTTCTCAAAATTGTCCTTAAGAATTTCTTCGCGGAGCTTGTCGCTTGTTTACAATTGCTCCCCCACGACGTTCACGAGAATGCAAGGTTTATCTTCAGATCATCTAGATGATTCTCAACCTCCGCCTACCGGTACACATGAGGGCTCTCCTCGCGAGAGTGAAGTCCCAGTTGTTACCCCACCACACAGGGAAACAAATGACGTTCCTGTTGTCACTACACCTCCACCACAGGTAGAACGAACTGACTCTCTAGAAGATTTCCGAGTTACCAATACTAGAGAGGACTATCGCATTCGCCGTGGTGAACGACCTTTTGTGCGATTAAATTCTTCTGAGGAAGCCATTGTTACATCTTCTGAATCAACCGTTGGGCCTTCTCCCGATGTAGTAGGCCAAGATCCTTTTTGGTCAGGTGATTTTCGACGAGTCTTTTTTGGTATTGAGGCACCTACCGTCTACGAAATAAACCCTTCGGTGTCTCTTGAGACAGAAACTACACCAAAGACTACCACTTATCATTTTGTTCTTCCTCCTGAGATGGCTTGTCTCACGAATACTACGAGTGTCCAAACCGGAATTACTGTAGCTACTCTTGCTCCTATCAATACCTAGTGAATGCCTGAGGTTAACCCAAATTTACCTCCTAGTTACCATGCGTTGAATGCTTCCAATCTAACACCTCCGCAAACCCCAGCCGGTTCTCCAGGTGGTCCTCCTTTTCCTGGGTATGATGTTCCTCTTTTTATTCTGACACTCCCACCATTTCCTTCTGGCAATCCTAATCCTAGTGGCATCATCCCGACTGTTGCAACAAACCCACAGATTTCTATTGGTGGACAGGGTGGTATGGTCCCTTTTCCTTTTCCCAGACACAACACAGTTACTACGCAACCTACGGTTGGCACACAACTTTCAGGTGGAACTATACCTACGATAGGGGGCCAACCTCACCTTTTGGACAAAACATACCTCCTGAATTGGCCCGGTATTGGAATCAGCTTCTACAAAACTTTCCTCAAAATGCTGGGGGGCAGCAAACTGTCCCTACTATAGGCCAACCGTATCCAGGTATAACAATCCTATTTGGGGTTCGGGTCAAACTACTCAACCTCAAGCCCCTACTCAAACTCAAGGTTAGAATCCTTGGGATTACTATCCTATCCGGCCACCACCGAATCAGCCAGGGTCTTCCCTCTACGGACAGTCTGCTTATGGCCCTACTAGTTTGCCGACAGGGATTCCACCCCAAAGCCATCATACCCATAAGTGAATCGGCAATTGCCTTTTCTTGCTACTTTGGAATTGCCAGATTTGTCTAGGATTCTGAATTATCCTATTTGTCATTCCCCCTAATGCCCTGCTATTCCTGCCAAGCTTCCGTCGAATATTATGAAATTCGATGGCAAGGTGGGGGAGGATCCAAATAATCATGTGATGACCTTTCATCTATGGTGTTCATCCAACTCTTTGATGGATGACTCCATTCGCCTACGTCTTTTTCAAAGAACTCTTACTGGTTCCACTGCGAAGTGGTATATTGAATTGCCACGAGGTTTCTTCTCCGATTTTAACACCCTGGCTATGGCTTTTCTTACACATTAGTAGTTGTCGATCCATTATGATACTGGGACTGATATTTTAACTTCTTTTAAACAAACTAAAGGAACTCACATCTCGGATCATATACATGAGTGGAGACGGAGACGATGTCTCATTAAACTGGAACTCCCGGATTAGTTACTGGCCGAATGGTTCACGAAATCCTTTGTGAATGAAATTGGTAAAGACATTGCCATGGGTGGTGTTGTTACGGAGGAGAAGGCTATAAGTCGTGCCCAATATCTTGATCTCGTTTATTCACAAACGGGAACACTTTACGATTTGCTACCTGAAATACCCCGTCCTGGTACTTCCAACACTTCAACTACTCCAGCTGCCTTGCATGCGTTTGATGGTGTGATTGGTTCTACTCATACCCACTCACATTTTGTTTCAAATACAACCCCTAAATCTACATCTTCTAATGTTCAAAATGCTCCGTCTCCTGCCACTCCCGCCGGTAAAACCTCTGAGGTGAACGTTGTTCAATCTACCCCGACTGGTAAAGAAAAATCTAAAAAGGGGAGAGGCAAGAATAAGGAGGGCAAGAATAATAATCCAACAGAACAAACTAAAAATTCTCCTGTTGACGAGCGGGATAAGTGAAAACCATGGTACCCTTGCCTTATCTGTGGTGACGATCATTATACAAAGGATTGTCCTCGACGTGCTGAAGTTACTAAGTTCCTTCAAGGAACGCCAAAACCACCTACGTCGGCAGTCTTGTCCCAACCCTTCCCGTCTCAGCAACAGGCCTCATTGGTCATCCATGACCAACCCTCTACTTCTACGACATCATATGTTTTGATGTGTACCGGTGATTCCAAGAAAGACAACATTGCACTTACCACTAGAGCTAAAGACTATACTCCATCTAAGGAGAAGGTTGACGATTCACCTCCTGATTTGGTACAGTTCTCTCCACCGAATCCACCTACGAATGGTCCTCTTCATCTTGAATGATTGAGTCTTGATACAGTTCTGCGACCACCCCTGAAAGGTGTCGTTAAGAAATTGGCCTTCAATCCTCATGCTTGTGCGGCCCAGAACTATAACATTGTCGAAGATCTGGCCCAAGCACCTTTAGTGATGTCTACCCTTGAAGTCCTTCAGTCTTGTCCTACACAACGAAGGGCTCTGTATAAAGCTATAGGTGGAATTGATCCTACAGATTCGAATTTGATAGTCTTTGACTTGGAAGATCATATTCCAAGGTTACCCCCATAGCTTGCATTTCAGATACAAGTTGTTGTCACCGACAAGAACATTTGTCGAACTGTTATTGACGAGGGGGCCTCTACATGTGTAATGTCTTTTACTTGTTGGAAATCTATTGGCTGTCCTCCTTTAACTGAATCACAAAATACTTTGAAAGCCTTCAATGCCTCGGGTTTTAAGCCTTACGGTGTTCTTCCATCACTTCCTGTTACTCTAGAAGGTAAGACCGTTCAAGTTGAAGTGGAAGTTTTCGATGCTCCCCTAGATTATAATCTTCTACTTGGTCACAGCTGGATAGATTCTATGCGCGTTGTTGTGTCAACACTTTTTCGTGTCGTGTGATATCCTCATCAAGGAAAGGTGGTTATGATTGATCAACTTGCCTTCTTTAATTCCGATACTCGTACTGGCAACGTGTCGTTTATCGCTAAAACTCCACCGGGTTACGATAATGTCAGTGTCGGCCTTTTAAAGGACTCTTCTTTAATGGGCACTTTCCCCATTCCACCACCACCTGATATTCCATGCCCGTCAGTTGCTTCTATTAATATGATTTCCACTATACCTCATGAGCTTCCTGTGTCTTTTTACCCTTGGATAGTCCCTGATCTAGGAGGTCATACTCATTTTGGTGACGTCATGCCGTTAAGTCTGGTTGAGTCTGCTTATCAAGCCATTCAATCGGCAACCCTTTCTACCTGTTCTCTTAATGAGTTGTCTCCTGATCCTTTCCATGTTGTTTTCCCCACTGACGATATGATCATGTCTGTCATGGAAGACACCCCTTGGGACGATGGGCATCATCATTCCATACTCTTTCTGGAACAACACACTCTCGAGAACTACCAACGGATTTCGACTCCGTCGACCGTTGTTTTCATATCTACCGTTCCTAGATCTACACATGATGTGTTTTCTGAAGAAAACCTCAGTAATATTTCTCCCACGATAACCATTGATATATCAATTAAACCTGGGATAGTTGAAAATGTTCATATTGGAGCTTCGTTTTCTCCTGAAGAAATTTTCACTTATACTTCTCTGTTTAAAGAATTTCATGATATCTTTGCCTGGAGTTACGAAGAGATGCTAGGTATCGACCCTGCTATTGTTGTCCATGAAATTAAGACATACTCCGGAGATAAACTAGTTCGGCAGTGCCTCCATCCTGTCCATCCACGGAAAGCAGCAGCTATCAAACTCGAAGTTGAAAAACTTCTTAAAGCCGGTTTTATTTATCCCGTGTCTTTGACAGAATGGGTTTCCAACCCTGTACCGATTGATAAGAAAGGTGGCAGTATTCGCGTATGTGTTGATTATAGGGATATTAACAAATCTTGTATAAAAGACAACTTTCCAACCCCTTTCATCAACCATATTGTCGATGACTGTGCCGACTGTGAAATCTTTTTTCTCATCAATGGATTTTTCGGCTATAATCAAATTAACATCACTCCTGAGGACCAACATAAAACTGATTTTATTTGTCCTTGGGGTACTTTCACCTATAGAAAACTTCCCTTCAGTCTTAAGAACGCAGGCACGATGTTTCAACATGCTATGTCTTATGCGTTTCACGATATAAAGCATATCGTTCAACCTTATTTGGACGATTTGCCAGCTCATTCTCTACGCCGAGTCGATCACCCCACTCATCTCCGAGCAATTTTCGTTCGTTGTCAGTTCTATCGCATTCGTCTAACCCTCACAAAGGCATCTTTTGCATAGAGTCCGACCGTCTTCTCGGTTTCATTGTTTCACGTCAAGGGATCCAGGTAGATCCTATTAAGGTTGAGGAAATTCTTAATCTCCCTCCTCCTTCTTCACTATGCCAATTACAAAGATTACAGAGGAAAGAAAACTTTCTTCGTCGTTTCATCCCTAATTACGCCGAGATTACTCGTGGTTTTAAACGTCTTCTAAAGAAAGGTTCAGAGTTTGTCTAGGATAAAGTTGCCAACAATGCTTTTGAAGCTTTGAAGTTGTCCCTCACGAAAGCTCCACTTCTTTTCCCTCTTGATTATAGTCGGGATTACTTTCTTTATCTTGCTGCTTCCGAGTATAATATTGGCATGGTTCTCATTCAGGAGGATGATTCACATGATGAACATGTTATATATTACTTGAGTCGAAGTCTTACTTCAACTGAAATCAAGTACCAACATGCTGAAAAATTGGCTTTAGCTGCTGTTCAAGCGGTTCAATGTTTTCACCATTATATTCTCTCCAGGAAAACTACAGTGATTTCACATTGTAATCCCATGCAACATATTTTGACACATCAATTGCTGGGGGGAAATTTCTCCAAGTGGATTGTCATTCTCCAGGAGTTCGACTTGGAATTCGATCGCGCCACATCGAAGAAATCCTTAGTTTTTGCTGAGTTAATTTGTGATTTTCCCCACTCTGCCACGGAAAATGTAGCAGTCGATTCATTACCTGATGAATCGCTTTTCCTTATCAACACCGATGATATTTGGTATGGAGATATCATTATATATCTCCAAACCCAGACTTTCTGTCCTACTTTGTCTAGTGTTGAACGACATCGTGTCCGTTATCAAGCTCGCCAGTACATTATCCTTGGAGATACTCTTTACCGTCGAGGCATTGACTCTATTTTTTGACATTGCCTGACTTTTGACGAAGCCGAGAAAGCTTTGAATGACTGCCATTCCAGAGCATGTGGTGGTCATATGTCTGGGTATGCTACTGCCCAGAAGATCTTACGTGCAAGATATTTTTGTCCTTCCTTGTTCAATGACTGCATTACTGCTGTTCAGAAGTGCCATGCCTGGCAGACCTACAATCAGAAAATCCGGTCGCATCTTGCTCCCCTTCATCCTGTGGTCTCAGTTGGTCCTTTTGCAAAATGGGGCATTGATTTCGTGACATGTCACCCTCACTCGGCCGGGGGCCGTGGTTACAGTATTGTAGCTGTTGATTACTTTACAAAGTGGGCCAAGGTGATGACAACATTCGATAATACTAGAATGACTTCAGTGTTATTTCTTTTCAACCATGTCATAACTCGTTTTGCTGTTCCTCAAGCTATCATTACCGATCACGGTAGTCATTTTAGGAATTTTATGATGTCTGAACTTACGAAAAAGTTGGGTCATCGTCATGATAGCTCAACACCCTATTATCCGCAAGCTAATGGACAGGTCGAAGCAATCAATAAGGTTCTTATAACTATGATTCGACGGATGATAGGAATACACAAAACCAGCTGGCACACGATGTTGTTTTCGGCATTGTGGGCATATCAAACATCTGTTAAATCCACTACGGGATTTACGCCCTTTCGTTTAGTTTATGGCATGGAAGCCATTCTGCCAATAGAATGTGAGAAACCTTCTCTGAAGCTAGCTGTCGAACTCTTACCCAATACTTCTACTGAAGAGGAACGTCTGTTGTATCTGATGCGATTAGACGAGAATCGACGTGACGCTACTCTAGTAATAGAAGCCCATAATAAACGCGTCAAGGCACAGTATGACAAGCATGTCAAGCCTCGCGTTTTCTCTGAAGGTGATCTTGTTCTTCTGTATGAACAAGATAAAGATGTCTTAGGAGATGGGAAATTTGAACCAATGTGGCGTGGTCCTTACATTGTTCGCAAAGTTTTGGAAAAAGGAGCGTATGAGCTAGTTGATTACGATGGTATACCTTTGAGTGAACCCAGAAATGGGTTATACTTGAAGAAGTACTATGCATAAGTCATTTGTGCACAAGTACTTGTATTTTATGTATCATACTGAGTGTGTGTTACTTTAGTTTGCTTTTGACGTTATCTGGTCTTTGCCCTTACGTGACGTTGTGTTTGATTGCCAGATGTCGGAGTATTCTCTACCTTATATTGGCTTCACTGATGGTGCTAGCCATAGTACTCAAAACTTAGCTTCAGCTGCATGGGAAATCTATGCCCCAACAAATGAACTTATATCTTTACTAGGTGTATGTCTTGGCCAAGCAACCAACAACATCGCAGAGTATAGCGCCGTCATTGAATTATTGGTTGATGCTATCTCTCTCGGAATTCGTCATTTGGTTGTGCGACTTGACTCGCAACTTGTAGTACTACAGTTAAGTAATGTCTACTCTATTCTAAGTCCTACTTTATTACGAGTGTATTTGCGAATTCGCCTCTTGGAATGATATTTTGATCACATTGAATATCATCATATTCCTAGACGTCTTAATACATTAACAGATGCATTAGCTAATTATGTATTGGACAAACATTTGAACCATTTATAAATCAAACACATTAAAAAGCACACAATGTAAAGTAACCGGTAGAAGCCATCTGTATATATAACACTCAAAAGAGTTTGTTTTTGTTTTTACAAAAAAGTTTGTCCGAAGACCAAAATATCAAAATTTGAAGCTTATAGCTTCTACAATGTGACATCGCAGATGACATTCATGGTAACACACAACTGCTCTAGCAACTCTACGGAGCAGCCGACCCATAGTTGTTGATACCCCTACAGTATGACGCTGATCGCATCGTGGAATCTCTTCCAGAGTCATATCTGGAATATCGACTGTCAAGCCCTCTAAATTCTGCTCCACCACCAGATAATGTTTGGCATACTATGGTACTGCTGTTGCTGCCTCTCCTCGTCGCTGGATAGGAGAAGAGCCAGGAGGTCTATATGCTCCAACATCTATGTTATCGACAAACATTTTGTGTTAGTCTTTGGATAAATATATAAAACAAAAATATTTGAATATAATACAAAAATTCAAAAACATTTAAAAAAGAAAATTTGTTTACTTCTTACCGAGGTCTCCCCACTGAGCATCCTCATGTAGTGCTAGATCTGGATCTCCTCGGAAATCCAACCCAACATACGCGTAGTCATCGACCATCAGCATCTGGTTTTGCAACCAGTCAAAGAAAATATCGTCATATTTGACGATTGGTCCTGCCACATGTCGGGCCATGAGCCGACACCACCGCAACATCCTCCGATCCCTAGGACCCAAAAATTTCCACTCAAGCTGTAGACGAAATACAGGGACCCTCTCCAGAAAGAAGGACACTAACAAAGATCCATATCCAAATTGTTTCAGTTCTCCCCGCCTGCACTTGGTTAGTTGTCTTTTGATACTGCGCAATAATGCATCAACCCAGTTAAATACTCGGGGCTCAGTACACTTGATGGCGTACTAGAAATAGCTCTGCAATTCCATATGGGGAGCAACACTTCCAGCCATCCGATCAATCATGAAGAGAAAAACTTCGAGTGCCTTTTGTCCATTCTTGCGCTTGTGAAAAACATAAGAACGTGATCGAGTGTCGTTTTATCACTTTTTCGGGCTCACTGTGGTTATACAAAAAAGGAACCCCCTTGGAGTTCTCTTTAATCTCTTTTCAGACTCTCTAAACATGAAAATATTGCCGAGTGACCTTGCTATTTTCATGCTCGATAAAGTATTTGAAGCACGCGTCCTTCAAGCGATAGTTTAACCCTTTTTTGGTCTCGTTGGACAACTGTACGAAAAAGGAACTGAGAGAGTTCTCTTTTAAGTGTTTTTCCAAACTCTATAATCTTGAAAAACCTTCAAGTTTACTATCTCTGGACTCGTTAAACAAACATTGACAGACCCGTGATGGGACTGAACCACTCCTTCCTAGGGTTCGTAAAAAATACTCCAAGGGACTTGTACGAAGGATGAGATTATATCAACAAGCATATGTGATCCTCTTCAAGATTGCATAAAAATAAAAAGGTACTTGCCAGAAATGGTGGGGGGAAATTTGGGAAATGGATATGTTTCATCTTTGTATTGATTCACAATAAGTGTCGCTCTTGAACATGACACCCCCTATTCATCATTTGAAGCCGGTTTGGGAAATCCATTTGTCTCTCTTTCGATTAATTACAAGGTCATTCCATGTGTCGTCTTTGAGTCAATGCTGCTAAATCATTGGTCGTGTCGTTCATATGTTCAAGGGAAGTCCATCTGAAACCTATATTGAGTCGCCCATCTACAGTTATCCATTCTCTCTGCATCGGCCTTCCTTGTGTCCAAAGTCCAATTGCTACATGCTCTGTTTCACGTTCAAAATCTGTTACTCATTTCGTGTCATTGATGGGGGATACATCAAGGCCCTCCTGTGACAAGTTTTGTTCCGTCGACTTCAGCAAATTATCCAAAATCAAGACTTAGAAATCATTTAGTACCTTGGAGCTTGCATGCCTCAATGGAAAGATTCCTCTCTTTTGACAGTGGGTTTACATCATTGACCCCTGATCGAAAGATTCCATCGGATGTTCGACATCAACTCATTTATTCACACTCGATGGATTGTACTATGGTACCTTGGGAGTCATTGACATCAATGGTGATTTCCCTCGCACTTGTTAACGGTTACATCAATGACCGGTAATCAAGTGGTTTCTGCCATGTTCGACTTCAACACATGTAATCACATGGTTAGATTCATACTTTGGGCAACGAGATTGAAGACCCTGGGTATTGTCTTAGTGACCCAAGTTGCAATGGAGTATGTATAATTTGCGACACATAGATCCACTGTGTATGTTTCGTGGCTATGTTGTCTTGATTTGAAAATTTATCGCATAGATCCATAGTGTATTTAGGTGGCTATGTTATATTGTGACGGCATGGATCCACAGTGTATGATTGGTGGCCATGATCTTTTTTTATGATGTCATCAATCTATGATCTGAGTATGGGAATGCCTACCTCAGAATTGATATATATGATATTCTGCCGATGCTTGGATGTTTGCAGGTTTCCAATTAGATGTGCTCTTGGTTCTTGACACACACATGCAGCTTACAAAGTCTATCGACTGTCACTAATTCCAATCTCAAACTTTGGGGGGAATTTTGTTATCCATAATTTTGGTCATCATGATGATGTAATGATGATGGAGAAATCAGGCTCTTCACTAAGACATTTTCCTGAGAAAAGTTACCATTGTCTCTTTCCAAAAATCATATTTTTAAGGGAGGTTCGTAGGCTACCTATATATTTGCCTGTGAGAATGCATGATCCTTGTAGGCTGCATTAAGCTGGGGTGTGATAATTTCACGTTGTACCTAACTATCAGGGTGCGAACATCTTCTAAAGGAAAGAAAAAGATAAATTCTTGAACCTTCTAGAAGGGAATCTTCCAGAATGATGAGTTGGCATTCGAATGGTTATCTAAGTACTGGTTTTCCTGATATCTTGAGATCATTCCTATCCAAATAACTAATCTATTCTCTCTTATATATTGAGGGGAATGCTCATGGAAAAGGTTAGAAGCAAACTAGCAAGAGATTGATTGGAGAATTAGTGGAAGATTGTATGAAGGACTGATGCTACAACAGCTAGAGACACCAGCAAGGTTATCAAAAGTGGTTGATTTTATTCATGCATGAGAAAGTGTGTGTGTTAGAGCTAGGAGCCATCGAAAGGAGGATTGCAACATCAAGGCTCAGGTTGTAAGTTTTGCTTTCTATCAATATAATACAGTGATGCGTCCATTTCCCATAAATTTGATTTCACTTTATTACATAACTCCTTGATCATATGTATAGATTAACTGTTGAATATATTGAGTTGTTTTCACTTCGATTGGTTTGAGTTGTCTTGGTTTGGACTGCGCAAGAGAATTGGAGTGAAATTGGTACAACAAAGACCCAAGGAAGCGATCATACGGTATGTTCATGATTCTTGCCTCCTAGTTCATTCAATAGCTAAAATCTAGGGAAAGAGTATCATTATGTCCTATTTTGTTCTAGATCCAGGTGGATCTAGGGAGATCGGTTTGTGTCTGCACTTACGGATTAATCCTGAAACAAAATTGGCGACTCCACTAGGGAACCATTCCCTTCTTCTTTATGGTTTTTGATTTTTTCTGTGGCCATTTGCTCTTGTTTCTTTTTTCTCCTGTCTTGTTAGTCTCTGATTCTTCAGGATATCCTGATAGACTTACTGGGTCCAGAAGCTTTTGTCATTTTTTCTTTCATTTTCAAAATTTTTGTCATCTTCAGGAGTTCTCGCACTGTGCTTAACTGCAACCTGCGAGAATCAGTCAGGTTTGCACCTTGCATATAGGGCCCAGTACGAGTACCTCGCACCTTGCTAAACGATTGCCTGCAAGAATCATAGATTCTCGCACTGTGTCTAATTGCTTACCTGCGAGTAAGATTTTGGAAAATTTTGAAATTGAGTTTTGGTTTTTCCAACTGCTCAGAATAGTTGAATTACCTCTTTTGGGCTTATTGGATCATTGATTTATATACCTCTTGCTTTAGTTTGCATGCTTGAACAGTTGTAGGGTTTCAAGGTTTTTCTTTCCTTTGTAGCTTGACTTTCATTTCTTGGCTCTTATTGGCATTTTCATTCTCTCTGACTTCTGGAGTTGAGTGTGTCTGATTGGCTGAGAACTAGTGATTGGTAGAGAGTTAAGTGTTTGTTGTTTCTCATTTGCTTGTTGGTTTGAAAGCACATTTTCGTTTGCATTGAGGAGACTATTTGGTTTGTTCTTTGTTCTTTCTTTCGTTGAAAGAGTTGATTGGGATGTTATTGCTTGACTCTTTGTGATTCGATTTTCTGCTCTCTAATTGATATAGTGCAAGTTCTTTTTGGAAAGTGAGCACAATTGTTTTCTTCCATCAAATTGTTTTTGTCATTTACAAAACATTGAAAATCAAATTTTAGGAATTGTTGAAGCTTTGAGAAGGAAAATGTAGTACATTTTGATTTGATGAATGATTGTTTGTATTGACATTGGAAAAAGGAAGTTTTTCATATGATTCGTGGTTGATTTAGAAAACTTCTCTCTCTCCCATATATAGGATTCATTGAACGGAAAGTGTTATTTTTCATTTTCATTCTTGCATTATTTGGGTCAGAGTCATACACACATGAGTTTCATTCCTGTTACCTTTGAGTAAACAACAGCCCTTAAAAACGTTGCGTAATATTAAAATGTATCTAGTAACTCTTTTCTAGGGCTCTTTTACACCAACATTTAGTTAGGCTAGTGCTTTGGAGTAGGAAGAGAGATACACTCTCCAAAAGCTCAAAACACACAATAGCATCTTGAGTTAGGGAGTGTTAAATTCCATTTGCAAAATATTGTCCTGGGAAGCCCTTCTAACACAAGGATCAAGCACTAGGTCGCATTGGTGTTGGTATAGTTACTCACCCTGCTTTGTTGACATAAGTGTAGATATTGCATGTATTACGGGGATCACTCCGAGGTATACCCACAATTATGAGTGGAATCCTTTGAGTTGATTTCGGGCTAGATACCCTGCCCTTGCATGTGGATCGGACTGACGACTATCCCCCCAGGTTTTACTATTGTTTGTGGTGACCTTAGTGGCCTATCTCTCTAGGTTCTTACCCAAGGTGACTGTGAAGGGGAAAGTCTTCATGGTACCTTGAATTGACATTGATCAAACTCACTCGAGCTCCTTGGAGGGTATACCCACGATTATGTGTGGGAGCTTGCACCAGGGTGTAAGTCTGTTAAGCAGGTCGTCAACGTAACTTTTCCACAATAGCCCTGCCCCTTCTCGTCTTGTTGTTGCGACATTGG